>CAKAOI010048023.1:22800-66554 GCA_916701655.1 Sebastiscus albofasciatus
AGGGCTGCACGGTGGTGCAGTGGTTAGCACTGGCGCCTCACAGCTAGAGGGTTGCAGGATCGAATCCGGCTTGGGGCCCTTCTGTGTGGAGTTTGCATGTTCTCCCCGTGTTAGCGTGGGTTTTCTCCGGGTACTCCGGTTTCCTCCCACAGTCCAAAGACATGCAGGTTAGGTTAATTGTTGACTCTAAATTGCCCGTAGGTGTGAATGTGAGTGTGAATGGTTGTCTTTCTCTATGTGTCAGCCCTGCGATGGACTGGCGACCTGTCCAGGGTGTACCCCGCCTTCGCCCAATGTCGGCTGGGATCGGCTCCAGCCCCCCCGCGACCCCTAACGGGATAAGCGGTTGCAGATGAGAGAGAGATGAGAGAGAGATCTCTTTGTCCTAAAGTTCTTATCAAACCTGCTTAGACAGACTGCAACCTTTTGCTATTAGTGTCTGGAGGTCAGGTTTACACTGAGCTAAATGGTCCATTTATATGTGGAGCATTGTAGAGATTTACCTGTTCAAATGCATACAGTTAAAACTACTCTAAATGTCTGTTTTGCCACACTACAGTGGAAGCACAGGTCCAGGATATAACATGAAACACTGCATGGAAATATGCATACAGCTGCAGTCTTTTACATGGATGTCAAAGTATATAAAGGTGCAGTCTTGTGAGGGCTCATTGCATGGGTGGAAAAAAGTACAAAATGCAAGTCTCCCTCAAAAATAATCCAAGGCACACTGTAGTGTTTGAACAAAATTAAAATGCCTTTATTTTACACGGCAATAATTGTTTAAAATGACCAACGCGTTGCGACCAGTGACCCTGATGAAGACCTGTGTTGTACTTTTTTGCCACCCATGCAATGAGCGCTTCACAAGACTGAATGAGCCCAATACACCTGAAGGATCCAAAGAGTACCTGTGTGTGATTACCACAGAGACCCATCAGCGCTTCTACTCCATTGTCTTCATATATAAAGGTGTACATTTCTTTGTCCTATAGTTCTTATCAAACCTGCTTAGACAGAATGCATCCTTTCGTTATTTGATGTATCATTGATTACTTAAGTGTTGTTTGGTCTTTTCACATCATTATACTGATGATAGTGTGAAAGGGTAAAAAGATAGATTATCTAAAGATAACTCAAGTCTTGGTATCAGATAGTTAGAAATAGGAGTGGAAGATAGTGGGCTGCTGTGGCTCAGACGTAGAGCGGGTCACCCACTAATTGTAAGACTGGCGGTTCGACTGGGAAGATACTGAACCTCACGTTGTGCCATCGGTGTGTGAGGGTGTGTGAGTTAGCATTAGATGAGATCCTGATGAGCAGTTTGGCACCTTGCATGGCAGCCATCAGTGTGTGAATGTGTGTGTGTGTGAATGGGGTAAACATTAGCATGTAGTGTGGTCAGAAGACTAGAAAGGTGTTAGGCTATATAAATGCAAGTCCATTTACCATGCAAGTCGAGATAAGGATTTTTACCACATTTCCTACATATACTGCATTTTCTTGGTATTGAACGTGACCAAAAATGTTTGTTAGGTTCCTACTTTAAACATGAAGCATATTGAATACTGCACCTTCAAATCCAAACACATTTTTGCCTGAGTGAAGCCTTAAGGCCCAGACACATCAACCCGACATCAAAGAACTAGCGGCGACGAAGGCCACTAGTTGTGTCGCCTCACGTCGCTTTTGTCTTGGCCAAAAAGTTGCACTCAAACACACCACAAAGACTACAGATTCAGATAGATTCAGTAGTCCTGTAGACCTACTTTAGCACATTCATACTAGCATTTACTATAAGTATATTCTAGAGCTTGTGGGTGCTTGTATAGTCGTTATCCATCCATTTATTCATTCATCTATCCATCTATCCATTTTTAGCTGCCTATCCAGGTCATGATGGCAATCAGGGCGGGCAGGGCGGATCGTCTGTGACCGAAATCTCGTTAAGTGTACATTTTTATCTCAGGAGATCAAAAGCTGTCAAATTTTATATTAGCTGCCTCGGTGATTTGCAGTAGTAAATGCTCAATATTGTTAACTGCATACTGGAAATTAAAAGGCATGAGATTGTGATCCTGAAGCATGACTGTAAATCAGTATTACTATGCTTTATTTATCTGCGTTTTAATGGTTTTATCAGGGGGTTTTTTATGAAGTCCTCCTGCTAAAAGAAAAGTGTGATGACTGTGAGTCCTGATGGTCTCCAGCAAAGTGAGAAATGCTTCCTCACCCAAACATAGGCTGCAGTCCAGGATGCATTTATTTTTAGGTTTCAAAATATTTGTGCAGTTTCTCTGTTCCTGGGTTATCGACTTGGCTTCTGTTGTGTAAAAGCAGGATAGTGACAGTGATGCAGAAGATGTATTTTGGTCTTAAAACACATTACGTACCTTGTAGATGATAGGACGATGTTATTTACCCTGGTCTTAATGATGAAGTACAGTTCATTAGTACTTTCAGGATTAAGGCTATTTTCTTCACTCTGGGCTGGTTACGATGCTTCAGCCGATTAGACTGTTGTCAGGCTATTAAATAGGCGTTATCAGTCACTATAAGCCTCAAAGATGTGGGTCAATATGGGCCTACTACATCCACTAGTAGGTTTTATCATCTAATCACATGGTAGATCACCGAAAGAAGGTATAAAAGAACACGACAGTGACCTCTAATGAGTGAAGCAATTATGACCGGAGCAGAAGGGGTAGTAGACAGTGTGAAATGACACAATGTTTTTCCCTAAACTTAACCAAGTGTTTTTTTGGTTGTCTAAACCTAAGGAAGTTGTCGTTTTGTTGCCTAAACCTTACTGTTTATTGCTTAAACCTAAAGAAGTTGTAGTTGTGTTGCCTAGACCTAACTGTTGTTGTTTTTTGCCTAAACCTAAAGAAGTTGTAGTTTTATTGCCCGAACCTAAAGAAGCCATTTTGTTTGTGTTCAAAATGTAATGTTTCATTCAGTCTTACAACATGTTAGAATGTGTTGCTTTTAAGTTTCACTTTCACTTTTACAATGTAGCAGGCGTAGTAGGCCCCTACTGACCCACATCTATGGTGCTTATAGCGACTGATAACGCCTATTTAATGGCCTGATAACAGTTGAATCGGGTGGATGCTCAATGTCCAGAGTGGAAAGTACTTTTTAAACGTAAAGAAACTGCAACTATCTATAATTTAAAAGTGTTCTTTTGTAGTGTTGCTTTCAATTAAATCAGAAAACTCAAGTACCAAGGCACTCATGTCGAGGGGAGCTCAGTGAGGAGGTTTTTTCCCATTTGGGGTTTACACCTGTGACAGCAGTAGGGGGGGTTAAGCTTGTCAAGAGAATGGCGGAACGGCTAAGACAGCAGATGGACAACAAAAGAGATGATGGTGGACTCCCTCTCCTTCGTCCTGTCCTCCCTTTCATCCTCGTCATCTCTCCTGTGCAGCTCGGGAGGAGCTGTTCAGGGACTCCCCACAAAGGCCTTTCAGTCACACTGAGGGAGCATCTCTTCCCCAAAACCTTTTATGTTCATCGGTACATCTGCTTAGCTTAGCCACTGGTCACTAACCCAAACCTATTCACACGCAGAAACACACTCTAAAAGTAGATAATGTCATGCGCGAGAGGGTCTCTTCATCATTAGTGTTTACTGGTGTTTTGTCTCGTCTCCCTCGCCTCTCTCTACAAAGCAGGTGATTGTCCCTCGTTGACTCGGGGAAACCCCTCTTATCTCCGTCGCCTCGTGCTTACGTTGAATCACGGGTTGCTACTTGGAGCCGGATAATTACCTCCCATTTATTCATTATAATGATTTGAATTATTCATCTGGATTTATTTATCTAGTATAGCTTACAGCCAGTGGCCCCACTACCCCTTCAATGAATATGAGGTCCATTATGATCTAAAAACACACATTTTCTCACATGAATGGTTATTTATAGGGCTTGAGCTTGAATCAAGGCAGTAAAATGAGCCTGAGTGTGGCTCTAGGTGGAGAGAGGATGTCTGCATGGTTTAAAACTTTGGATTTGGGGCAGGGTGATGATTATTACTGTGAGTGGAAATCTAACTAAATTAGTTCTTGATTTACCCAGTGGACATTTGAAGTAATGAATAATAACAGTGGAATTCACACTGTAAAACATCTTATGCTGTTTCAACTTAAAAACAAAGGCATGAAGCAAAAAAAAGTTTGACTCCTGAGTGACAAAGTTACCCGGATCTTCTGCCGATCATCCGCATCCACAGGGCCCACAGGGCAAGCACTAGTGTTTCCTTTAACCCCGCCTCCAGTCAACTTTTCGTTGATTTATGACCAAATACCTGCAACATTAATAACATTCCCATCAATCTGAACTGTACCTTGTGTTTAGTGCTAATTATTACACAGCTTTGATGAATACTCGATTCTGATTGGTCATTCATGGCCTTCTACAGTCTGTTATTTCTTTATAACAGACCGTTGCTATGTATGTTAGACCGTTGCTATGTATAACACACCGTTACTATGGACGCAGTTCTGATGTCGGACTCTGGCGGACCCTTTTTTTGTCAAATTATTGATTTCTTAGGTAAATAGCCATGTAATAAGCGGGATAATGTACAATAAGCGGGTCATTGTTGTAAAATAAACCCCATCAGAGCAATGCTTCGCGCTGGGATCACCCTGTCAGGGTTAGACTGTATCTAGATTGTTGTTGTTGATAAATCAACTGCTTCAGTAGTACTATACCAGCCCTAACATGTTGTGAGAAATTACAGCCTGCATGCATAGATATAAAATAATGATCTCACACGAATGCTACTGACTGCACACAAGTGAAAACATTTCAAACCATTTGAGCAAACAGAGGTTAAAACAGAAACAGGCTGTGGTCAATTCCTCCAAGTCAGTCAGTCAGTTTGCATTGGAGGGACACTAACATGTAAACTGACTTGATGTGATTTGAGGTCTACATGCTTTCTGTGGATTTTAACTCGAGGACACAGTCACATGGGTGTGTACTTGAGGAGTGTGTGTGTCCTTGACACTGGGTTTTGTGGATAGGAGCCACTTACTCGTGCTGCAGATCTGTAATCTCGTCATTACTGGTCGATCAGTTTTGTGCAGGTGCAGATGCTTTTTTGTCACGTTTAAACTGTGCCGATCATTAGTTCACTGGTTGTAATGTGTGTGTGATAGCGCTGCTGCCTTTGTTCAGGCTGGTGAGAAGACAGACTGAAGCTAAAAACCAGAAAAAAAAACTGGAGAGCACATGTTGAGATTCAAAGAGTGCTATTGTATTTGAGGACGGTAGTTGATTTTTTTTTTCTCTCTTTCTGCTGCAGCTGCCGGCTTTATGGTGTATGGAGGTGTGTGTGTGTGTGTGATGGTTATTAGACTTTAAGCACCTAAAAGACCATACATCCCTCCCTACAATAGCCATTCACACAGGAGTCTGTCATTTCTGATGCCCAAAGCCAGAGGGACCACATTAATTTCAAGGTCCTGTGTAGCCTTGTTCCTGCTTCCCTTCCTCTCTCTTTCTGTCTCCGTCTCTCTCTCTCTCTCTCCCCACGGGCTAATCTCTCTGTCGTAATCCATGTCGGCCATGATTCTCCGTCTCCCCTGGGCCATTCAAGCCGTCCCCGCCCCCCTTCTCTCAGCAAGTGGCCCGAGTAATGAGGGGAACCCCACCATCTGTGAGTGGTGACAGGACACTAGAGAGGGAATATGTGTGTATGTGTGAGTAGTTTTACCTCGTACAGTATGTTGTTGCGGGAAAATAAATCATCTTTTTGGTGTTTGGTCAGTGCAATAAATCATCGCTACATTAATTGTGATATTTTAATATGATTACTGTAAACAAACTGGACTATAATCAAGATTGTTGCTAGTCTTTCTCTCATTGTCTGACTCATATTACTGGTATTTTTGGTGCTGGTGTTTTTCAAAATTAAGACCACGTTTCTTCAATCCTGCAATTTCCTGTTGGGAAGATGTTGTTTTGACATGTTTCCCTTCCCTGAAATTGCTTTTCTGAATGGTCAGACCTCCCTGGAAGTCATTGTTTTGTCATCAGCTTTTCACACCTTCCACCATCTGCTGTTGCCAGAATTCGCTGGAAAGATGACACACACTCTTCCTGCAATCTCACATGTATATGCTATAAGGTGGCCAAATTTGGAAATGCATCTTTTTCTCTCAGTTCTGGCCTTTCATCCACACTACATAAAAATCAAGCTTTTCGAAAAGAGTGAATGTGTCTGAAAGTGTCAGCCTCGAGGAAACCAGAGCTTTTGGAAAAAACATTGACCACAGCTGGCCAGCACAGGCCGTTTGGAGGTAGAGTTAAGGAAGACAACTTCCTGTTTCAGCTAAACACTCATTTTACATGTCAATATCATAGACTGTATAAACGAAGTGGACGTAGTCACCGTGACGTCACCCATTGGTTTGTGGACTGCCATTTTGAAGCCTCAAGTTTGGCATATTGTCCGTCGCCATCTTGGTTTTTTGCAACCAGAAGAGACCCGAGAGGGTGCAGCTAATAATTAACTTTCATGAACTGAAAACACACTGTGAAAGGGTTAAAGGTCTAAGACAAAAACACTGACAACTCCCAGACCGGACAACGCCATGGTAGCGACCTGTCAATCACAAGGTAGCCACGCCATAAAGCATCCCCTGCTTTACGGTCTATTTGACTCTAAATGGGACCATAATTTACTAAATGAACATCATGCTGTATTGAAGAAGACTTGAAACTAGCGATTGAGAACATAAACTCATGTTTACAATGTTTACTGAGGTAATCAATCAAGTGAGAAGTAGGCTCATTTTCTCACAGACTTCTATACAATCGGATTTCTTTTTTGCAACCAGAGGAGTCGCCCCCTGCTGGCTGTTAGAAAGAATGCAAGTTTAAGGCACTTCTGCATTGGCTTCACTTTTCAGAATCAGAGGTTGCCATCCGGTAAATATAAAAAATCAGGTTAAAGCCAATGTTACTGATTACTTTTTTCAGTAAGTGAGTAGTGTGAGGGGTTTCAATTTTAATTTTAGTAATGACATTACAGTTGTTAATCCTATTAACGCTCTGTTACTTCGACAATGTGGATGTCTGCTTCCTCACTGTCTTACTGGTACTTTGATGGAGGGTTGATCTTGGTTCGGTCTCTCTGCATTCAGCTGAGTGGTCCACGATGTGTTTGCTTATGGCTGGAGATTGGGGGAGGTGGTTAGCCTCTACCAAAACAGGAAAAATGCAACTATGTAACTTCAAAGTCGTCTTTCTTACTTGCATGGTGTGTATTTTTAGCCGTAGCCGATAATAAACCCTGAATCAGAATCACCTAGTTTTGTTCAGAGTAGCTTTATTGTGAGGTGACAGCCTCTGAAGTGCTGCTGCATAGCGACCGGAGCTAAACTAGCTTCTGATGGTCAGTAAATACCTCCAAACCACAGGCTGTCAACATGTACATCATCTATTGTGGTCAGGCAAGACTCAATAAGCTTTTGAATGAGTTATGGAAATTGTCAATGGGTGCTTACCAAACACTTCAGAACCACAAACCATATATTTGTTTTCTAAATATTGGTGCTGTGTTGTGTGTGCTGTATCCTCCACAAAATACCTTTTTATTTGCTAAACATTTATTAAAACAATTAACTTAAATAATGTCAACAAAAGTGTGAATGGGAATATCCCATTTATTCACATGGTTACTTTATTAATAGTATGTTCCCAAAGTATCCTCCAGATTCAATGCAAAGTGTAATGCAATATACATTAAGTGTGCGCTGTGCAGAAAAAATAAACATGACATATATGCGGGACAGCCCTAGTGTACATCTTTGTTTATAATCTACATGAAAATATGGTTCATTGACAGGAAAGACAGCTCCGTCTCATCCATTATTCAATACGCACGCTTTACAAAGCAACAAGCCACAAGAAGTGCGTCTCCGCCTCAGTCACGACAAGTGATTTATCACACACACGCACACACGCCTTCACACTAGTTTTGCTTTCAGGAGAGGGGTGCGGCTGGCTTGGCCTCAAGGAGGAATGATGGCGTGTAAGACACTCGGCACACTTTGTTGACATGACATTTTTGCGAGAGTAATTACGCTAGTAGACGATCTGCAGCGCAGGCAGAGCGTCTGTGATGACACGACTCCACAGCGAGGAGTTTGGATGATGTCAACACCTTTCTAATGGCTGACAGCCAGAGGAAAGATGACTGGTGTAACTGCTGTCTTTATGTCTTCTTACTGGTGTATAAATACCTGCAGCAGGAGCCTGCAGTGTTGGTTTATTGACAATTTAAACCAAATATAGATCTCTTATACGTCATACTGTCCAAACTATATATAAAATAATACAAAAGACAGAGACAAGAAGCAGATAAATGTGTGCTAGAAATGATGACGAACATTTGTTTGATTAAAGTCAGTCGTTTAATCTCATATCCTCTCAGCTATACATTAAGCCTTTATCATTGACCTGATATAATAGCTGTTACAGTAGATAAAGGTGATACCATAGAAACACAACAACTAAACCTACACAAACTTTGGCTTCATGCTCTCATTTCACACCACAACATGATGGTTAATGATGCATGAACAGCATTATGCTAGCTTGGCTTCACACTGAGGCCCTGTGGCCGTGACCCGTTAGGTCATGCACCGGTCGTCTGACCGTTTGTTGAGATGATTTTGAGGGCTGAAAGTGTGATTTATGGTAGTTTTAAGGATGAATGATGAGTAAATGTTTTGTTGATAAATTGGATATTAGGTAAAACAGCATTGTGGTGCGTTCTTCATTATGATATTAGCTTTTAAATAGAGGTATTAATCATGATATCTAGTTGAAAAAAATGCCACTTAAAGCTAGGGTTGGTAATGTTGAGAAATATATATATATAAATATATATATTTATATATTTATATTTGTATATTTATATTTATATATATATTTATATATATATATATTTATTTATATATATATTTATATTTTTATATATATTTATTTATATATATATATATTTATTTATTTATTTATATATAATTTCACTTAAAACTGTTAGAGTATAAAAAAATAGGCTTCACCATGTGGTTATTTCATATAGACATATCATATCGTTAAATCGTGATAGAAGATTTTGGCCATATCGCCCAGCCCTACCATGTTATGAGAATTAATCTGAGAATATTTAGAAATGTCAGGGAGACTTTAATCAGTCAAATGAGTCAGTTACAGTTGAAAGCTGTGTTTGTGGGTTTATTCCCTTTTTAGGTGGAAATCTCAAAGTTGCACATTGCATCTTTGGCACAGTGGCACATCCTAACTCAAGCCCTGTTGCCACAACAGTAGATTTATTATGTCTGATTCTATCGGTGCAATTAGCTTGCCATTTCGCCTCCTCCCATCTCTTGGGTGGTACTGGAACTGCACCACCACACTGGCACACGCGAAGGCACATCTATTCTGGCTGAATATAAGCCTGCTCTAGTAAAGCTGTCATCCCTGCGTCTGAAAGAGCTTGTGGGTGGAGAGGAGGTGTAGCCTAAATTTGAATCAAGGCCATATTTCCTCGGGCACAGAGAATGTAGGCCAACTTTACCATATTTATACCGCATGCAATCTGTGTGGATAGAGGAATAAATGCGAAGTTTTCAGTTTAATTCACACATCTTTGCTGAGTTTATGTGAATGAAAAACATAAATGATGATCAGTGGATGAGAATTAGAGACTTCACACTAAACGTGAAGTGAAATGAAGTGATGAATTCCATATTATTTGGATTTTCTTTAAGTTTTGCACCCTGAACTGGAAAAACACCTTTCCTCACTTCACCTTGCATGAATGAAAATAACCTCAAAATGAACTAAACTATCAGGATGTTTACTTCATTGTCCCTTAACGCTTTCTGCAAAGTGATGAGCCAACAATCAGTGTATGCGTGTCACTGCCAACATATTTAAGATCTCAGTATGCCAGAGTATTTAGTGCTGATTGTTGTCTCTTTTGTGCTGGTCACACACCTGCACATCGACGGTTTGATTGTAATTGTGCTGCTGGAAATTTACTGAAGGAGTGTTCAGTTGCACGTCCTGTTGATGTGCCGATGTGACCACAGGGCATAGAAACACTTATCTACAACAACGTCTGTCACATAAGTTTAATAACTATGTTTTAGTGTGTAGTTATCAGGAATCATCTGACTGTCAATCTCCACAATGGCTCGTGAAATCTATTTATGATCTTTGAGTCTAGCATTTCGGCTGTTTTGAAACCGCTTTGCTGCTACTGCTCGTCTCTCTTCCAGCATTGACTCAATGACTCCATTTGCATTGGAGTAAATCACGATCAACAGCAGCACGACTTGAATCTCCTTCATGCTTCCTATTGTTGGCAGTGTCGCATGAATGAAACCTGTTTGTCGCTTTTTATGGCATCATCATTGTATGTATAGCCGTGCACAAAAACTATGTATAAAACAGCCAACTAATTTGCCTAATCTTTGTGGAAACGCAGACAACAATGAGCCGAAGGAACCTTTTAGTTCCTTGAAAAGTAGTTCCTGGGACTAAAAGTCGGAAACCCGGCTCAAGTCCAGCAGTGTGGACTGTGGATCTGTTTCTGACTGAGGATGTGGAAACAATCACTGCGTTCCACTCCCAAAATTCACCCGGAGTACTCCATCGGGGTCGGTCAATAAATATCATGACATTAACAAGTCAAAAAATACACAATAAGTCACTTTTACGAGTTGTGAGTCACAGGATGTTCCTGACATTTTGCCCCAAGCTGCTAATTTCTGACGCTGAAATATTATTGCCTGTGTTTGCTGCAAGTTGTGTAATGAATTTGGAAACCACAGTGGTATCAACTGTATATTTGGTAGGGAAAAACAACACACATTGTTATTTTTCATGCATAATTTTGGCTACTAAAATATTATTCGAGTAATTATTTTATATTACAGAAATCATTTTTCTTTCAAATGCCCTTTGCTGAACTACAGTTGATGAAGCTCAACAGTGCCAATGTTTGGTGCGGGCACAGTGCCTTTTAACTTGCGTATCCGCAGATGTTTTTGTTGGGTGTGGATTGTTGTATTACTTCAACATGTCCAAACAAGCATCAGTTATGGAGCAGCTAATTGCCTCTACAGTGTTCAAATTAAAATAAATCAGCTGTGATTTGACATTTTGCTATGCAAGTCACACAAAAACAAAGAGAGTAAGAAGTTGTTCTGAATACACACTGTGTATGTATGCATACTTTTTGAATACACTCGGTTGTCAAACCACAGTGTTAGAGGATTAAAATCATCTTGTGTTTATTGTATTAACTTATGTTGTTTATTTTGTCTTCCTTCACAGAATGGCACAAAGAAATCCTGGGACTTCATGCGAACCCATGATAGGTAAAAACATATTTTATTCTCTACTGTTGGATGGAAGCAGACAGTGCTCCTATCCACTCACTCTATGTGTGCACACATAAACACACACATGCACAAGAAGTTTCAAAACCAATTTCTTTTCCAGAATGTGTAAATTCAACTATACAAATGTCACAAGAAGTGGTGTCTCTCTAAACAAACAGATGGAAACAGACACAAAACATGCTTTTATGGAATTTCTGGTGCAAAAAAGTTATATGCTCATGCGTTGTGTGCACAGTAAAATAAATAAGTTGTGTGAGGTTTGGTGTGTGTCCTTTCACCTGTAGCCGTTGCAGTATTGGCACCTCACTCATGGTTTTTGTATACCTTTTATTCTCGAGAATCTCCCAAATACTGGAAGGACAGTCGAACCAAAACAGACCTTGTTTTTCGGGAACTGGCGCCCTGTTATTCTACTTGGCAAAGGCTATAAATGTCTTGAGCTTCACAGGGGGCACTGTAAGAGAAATATCACACATTTGTGTCAAAAACCCCGGTTCCTACTCCCCGTTCTGCCCAGGTAATGCCCTGGGGTAGGTCTCAGGTCATTTAAGCCCTCTTTCCTCCACTCATGACCCCAAAGAGAGGTCCCAGTGAAAAATAGTCCCACTGAGACAAAAGCAGTAAACCTCAAATCTGTACTTCCTAAAGAAAATAGCCCATGGGAACATCCATCTATCCCCCAGGTGGAAATTCGGCCAAAGTGTTATTCCCCATTTAAGCCTGTATTGAAAGCATCCAGGATTGTTTTGCATTTTTGTTTAAGTGTGCATGACATTTTCTTCTCAGCAGGACACATTTCAGGAGCACTAGCAACAAATGTGGAAGATTTGTGGGCAACGCACTGTAAAATATCTAATTTAGTGAATGTCTTAAGGAAGATAGTCCTTGTTACTGAAATGCTTTCCAGAGATCAGTTACTTGTGAGCTACTTCTTTTGTAGGTTTTGAAACAGCAGCAGAGCTTCATTCAAACTCAACACAAAATCGACAGAAACTAGTTAGTCTTTCCAACAATCACCAGCTCTAGTTTGGTCTAAAATAAACCCTTGATTCACCAGTTAGATGTGAAAATATGCCAGCTCTGCACATTGTTTTCCCCCACTGTCACTCTCTCTCTGCTTTCAGAGCAGTGGCTAAGCGGCTCTCATTCTTGGAAGGCAGACCATTAAATTAACTAAATAAAATAAAAAACCTCGCCCAAACAGTTGCCCAAAAAAAACAACCCGTGATGTACTCAGCCTATCGCCAATAGCCAATATATTTGTCCAAACGCCCAACCCTACCATTTATTTCCCACCACTTTCCCATTGTAAGCAAGTTGGACCAAACATCCCTCTCCCCCACCATATCCTCCAGGTCCTCCTTGGGATTTCAAGGTGTTCGCAGGCCAGAATACGTACACAGGGAAGTGTCTAGAGGCATCCTAATCATATGCCCAAACTACTTCATTTTGCTCCTCTCAACATGAAGGAGCAATGGTTCTACACCAATCCTTCATTCTTCATTTGTGCAAGTAGGACATGTAAAAACATATAAAACCTGCATACAAAAACCCTTGAGGAATGTGAAGGAAATTTCTCTCATTTTGGACACTTACATCCACAATCTACTGTAATTTATTCAGTCACTACACAGAGCTCATGGTCATAGGTGGAGGCTGCAGGGTAGATTGGTAAAGCTTCACCTTCAGACTTCCTTTTCACCATGACAATCCGGTACAACGCTGGCTTAAAGATGTCTAGTGGGATACGGCCAAAAGCCGTCTCCAAATCTACAAAAACACATGTAGGCTGGGTGGGCAAACTCCCATTGCTTTATTATTTTTGACACCTATGTGTTTATGGGAGTGTTTGCGCACCCATACTGGTTTATTACTGGAAGCAACATTTAATGACGGCAAGTATTTTTAGTCGGGGCAAGAAATTTAAGAGACCACAGGCATGGCATGGTCATTTGCACATGTTGAGCTCTCGCTGTAGTCCTGCTCATGTGTTTTTGTTCGCTTCCATGCCTTTAACTTTGAAGAGTTTGGTCATGTATTTATGTACAACCAGCCAGCTAATACATGTGGAGGGTGCATATTATTATGTATTTCACATTTGGGATTAATTTGGATCCATTTGTAAACACTATTGGTATAATTCCCCACTGGGAGGCTCCAATAAAGTTTTCAGTTTCTACACTCAATTAAGTGTGTTCAAGCAAGTGGTGTTCTAAAAAATCCTCAGCTCTGGTATCAGAAGATGGATTATTTAGCACGTAACCCAGTTTTTCTTCCTTGTACAACAAAGACCTGATGATGGTGTCTCGATACCAGCGCAACCAGTCGTCACCTTAGTCCCCGCTCCTCATATGTCTGCCATAACCCAGTTTTCCCGCCGCCCAGCCAGAAGCCCTGCAGAGAAAGCTTAACGGTGCATGAAAAGCCCTGAGCGTCCGTTTAGCCTGCTTCTTGGTTTAACCATTAGAGCATTTTTCTTCAGCGGGAAGCTGTAGAGCAGCTGTAATGGTGTGGAACAGCGCTACGAGACCCAGTCCTGCCTCAGGGGACAGCTTCCATGCCTCGGGCTTGTGTGTCCCACTTTTAGCCCAAATCTACCACATTATCTCATCATACTTGTTCTCTACGGCGGCGATATCACCCAGCAAGACTATCTTTTACAGCTGTAGGCTGTCAGGAATATCAGTACTGGTTTTTCATTGCTCGGATGTTTGGTATATATAACTGCTGCAGAGTGTGAGGGAAAGAGATAGTTCTTTCTAAGTGAACCACATCCTGAAATTTGGGTCCAGATATGAGGCTCTTTTAAAATGGACCAGAGACACAATTGATGTTTTCCTTCTCGAACATGGAGAAGCTGTTTTCGATGCCACACAGCAATATTGTGTCTAGTATTATTGCCCATTTTTGTATGAATTAGGGCTGTTAAAGTTAACGCGACAATAACGCGTTAACACAAATTTGTTTTAACACCACTAATTTCTTTAACGCATTGACGCAACTAGCGATTTTTAGGTTGTAGCGGGCTCAGTTTTAAAGCTAGAGTGAAGATACTGGCATCATATGAAACTAGAAAACCCAAGGTCATACTATCTTGTCGTGAAGGAGGCTAAACAACGCTCCAAACTAGCAAAAATTTGTTGAGGAAAAACTGGCATGGCCATTTTCAAAGGGGTCCCTCGACCTCTGACCTCAAGATATGTGAATGAAAATGGGTTCTATGGTTCTTTAATAGACATTGGACTTTAAATATCTTGCCAACGGATATTAAATCAGCATCAGCCCAGGCGCTGTAGCTAGAAACGAGTTGTAATAGCAATGTCCCATAATGTCCTCCCACCATGGGAAAGACAGGGCAGGGCTTCCTGCCGCCTCAGACACATCCGCTTTCCCAACACCGACCCCAGGCCTCAAGTCTCCACTGGCAGCGGCAGTCACGCTCACATAATCACAGACACACACACACATACAGCAGTGAACCACCTGTGTGTGTAGGAGTCATCGTTTGGTCCTCTTAGTTCAGAATAGTGTTGGATGGATTTTAGTTTCAGTATCATTTTAGTGTCATTTTGGTTTTAGCACACATTTAAAATTTTATTTAAATGAGATTTTAGTCATCATAAACTGTAAAGCCTCAGACATACTTTCAGCGGACAGCTATGGACTTGTATCGGTCGCACGGACGCGCTTGCGGTTCCATTCATATTACAATTGAGGGTCCGCGTCCGTTGTCTTCTTCTGTTTCTTCTTCTGCTTCTTCTCCTCCTCTTCTTCGTCTTCTTCTTCTTCTTGGCAAACTAGTTAAATGTACATACGCCACCAAATGGACTGGAGTTTGAAACAAAACTGCTCCACATAGCTCCACCCTCTTGTGTCACTTCTGGTTGCAAGAAACCAAGATGGCGACGGCCAAAATGCCAAACTCGAGGCTTCAAAAGGGCAGTCCACAAACCAATGGGTGACGTCACAGTGACTACGTCCACTTCTTATATACAGTCTGTGACTTTAGCCACATTTTTAAGCCACATTTTAAGCCCAAATCTCTCCATGAGGGTTTGCATGGATCGTCCACATTCAGCCCAAAAAGTATGACCCTGCAGACAGTTTGTGCACCTGTGAACAGGGCTCTGTATGTAGACACCCAATGTAGTATAATCATAACCATGTGCGCTCCAGTTTTTGGACGATATCCAATAGGAATAGAAAGATAAACCAGGCAGAGTATGGTATTCTGATCGGATGAGGATTCAGTTAGTTAGTGGTTAGCATGTCCATTCATCCTAATAATTAACTTCCTTATTATTTTTGTCAAAGTGGCTTGTCCTTGTTGTTTTTCCAGAGTGCTTTTAGTGTTTCCTTATTTTGTCAGGATGATCTCAGGAAGATTTCAGATTCACATACCTAGAATACTTGTGGACCCACCATCCCAAAGTGCTAGATGTTCCCCGGACACTGGTTTTAACCCAGTAACCCCTGACTCCCACTCCTTTCTTCTTTGATAACTGTTGGTTTTTAAAAAGGTGATCCAGCCATGACCGGCTGCTCTCCTGGAGCCACATTCTCCTATATGCTGGAAGAGATTACCAGACCAGTGATGTCATGTTTGCAAAGTGTTTTACTATCAGAAAACGTTGTCTGATTTCATTTAAACTTGACCTTTTTCTTCTCTTTTCCTTCAGTGTATCAGTGCTGATCTTCAACACCAGCTCACACTGTTTTGTCCTCGTCAAGCAGTTCCGTCCAGGTACGTTCTCACCACACGGAGCAGGAGATTAACTGCCCTCTGCAATCTAGTTAGATCATTTTCTCCTTGTCACCCAGCTCCATCTAGGTTGTTGTATATCCTGTGGGCACTTTCACTAAAAAAGCAGTCCATTACAATCCCTGTTTATTCTACTGGATCTTAGTAACAATGCAGACTCATAAATAGACGGCAAGAGGCCCTGTTACAAAGCAGCCTAACCTCCTTTGTTAGGAGTCGCCAGGGACTGTTCAGCACCGCAGTGTGCTAAATTCAAGGAAGTCTGGGCATTGATATATTTTTTTCCTTCTCCTCTCTCATTGCTGTTGGGGGAAAAAAACTGTCCTTTATCTGAAAGAAATCTGAGTTTGTCTACAACAGAATGACATTTGTTTTTAAACAGGGAGTGTACGATATGTTGGTCAGCTTATTGGAAGCAGACAATAAATGTTTAGCCTCCACTATAAAACACTGCTGGAAACCCTGATGTTGTTCTTATTTGATATCTGGGTGTGTATCAGAATATTATATTGCATGGGCCTAACATTTGAATTTCACAAGTGATATTTACAATTAAAGCTACAGTGTTACAGTCAGCATTTTACCTGTACAGGGAAGCTTTCAGTGACCATGCACACAATATTACGTTTTTTGCCCTTATTCTGAAAAAGACAGTATTCATACTAACTTGTTTGCATGGTTAATAAAAATTAATATTCCACTAATATTCCCATTTACATGCAACCATGCATACTCCGATTAATGTAACAGGTGGCGGACATGTTCGACCGTGCAAACACAGCCTCCCTCTTTCATTCCTTCAACCATCTTTTTGGCGTTGTGATATTTGTGCATATCCAAAATATAAACAACTTTCAGAATGTTTAAAAGTAGTGTTTTTCCTTCTGACTAGAAATACAATTTTTAACGATATAAAGAAAGAAAAAGCAGTTGAGTGGTAATTCAGTGTATAGAAAATGATCTGTAACTGTATCTGTGTTGCCCAAAATGAGAGGTCTGTAAAACTTATATGTTACCCATCCTTAATTTTAAAGGGTAACTTCGATATTTTCCAACCTGGACCATATTTTCACATGTTTTTGTGTCTAAGTGGAGTGACTAATGGGGAATCTTTTTTTTTTAAATTGGTCCAGTATTGAGGGAGAACACCTGCAGCAGCTGTGAAACGAGCTTAGAGGGCAAGTGAGCAGCATCAATGTGATGTTACGGCCACTAAAAGTGCTTGTTTTTGCTACTGACAGGCTCAGATTGTTATTACAAGTGTTTGACAACATTATGGAGAGGACCAGGAAGCCTGTCATGGTAAAAACAAGCACTTTCAGTGGACATAAATGGCGGTGCCAGCTTGCCCCAATAGCACCATATTGCAGCACGTGAGCAGCTGCCATTTGCAGCGTTATCCCTCAACAGTGGACCGATTTCAGAAATTGTTGTTCCCATTAGTCAGTAAGACACAAAAACATGAGAAAATAGGGTCCAGGTTGAGGTTAAGTTACCCTTTAACATTATTTCAGTAAGAAACAGACATCCTTAGACATGTTTTTGAAAACTGTGTAGCTAAAGGGGTTAATTAGTATAATTTCAAATATATTTCCTGTGTTTTTCACCACCAGCGGTATACATGTGTGAGTGGGAAAGGACCAAGACGCAGCCGCCTCAGTCTGCCGAAAAAAGCGAGGAGGGCGCCTCCGAAGCCGCCGCCCCCGCCCCCGAGCCTCAGGAGGGCCAGTCAGCCTCGGAGGGGGAGAGCTCTTCTCAGTGGCCCCCGGCCTCAGCGGGGGTCACCTACGAGCTCTGCGCCGGGCTGGTGGATAAACCCAACCTGTCTCTGGAGGAGATCGCTCGGCAGGAGGTGCTGGAGGAGTGTGGCTTCGATGTGCCCGCCTCTAAACTGAAGAGGATCACTTCCTACAGGTTCGCTGATTGCACATTTGAAGCTGTAGACAATTTCTTAGTTAGAAGTTTAAGTTAAGTAATAATATTTGTAAATTAACTTTATAAAGGCCTTTTACTTGTGACCTATCCAATCCCAACACTGTATGTTTTAAGAGAAGGCTTTTCATTGTGTTTTAAATATCTGCCTTAGTCACTCCCACTGGATTTACTGGTCCCTTAACAATTAATATCCTGTTGTCCTATTTTGTATCATTTTCATTTATAATTTCTGAACCTCCTTGAGCTATGTTCACTCAGAAATAACCCACATGTGCAGCTTTGTTTCTTCAGTTTGACTTCTAAAATTGAAATCCAGGTAGCATTAAAAGTGCCTTTAAAAGAGTGTTAGTCCTTTCAAAACCTTTTTATGCATCAACCACTCACCCCTGTAGGCTTTAAACGAAGTAGAAGCCCTTCATGGATGAGTTCTGAAAGTTAACAGTTTTCATGGTGGAACATTAAAAAAAATATATTATTATTAGATTATATATATATATATATATATTATATATTAAGCCACTTCTGCAGCATAAACCACTTGTCCACTGTGAACCACTGTACTCAGGATGTAGGCTGGTTCCAGACCTCCTCTGAATCGCTACCCACTCAATCTCTGGGATGTTTTAAGCTTTTCAGCTGGGTTTGGTGCTCTTTAAAGGTCGGAAGTGGGCTGAACAGTGGGCCGGCGAGGATAGAGCAGTCTGGAGTTTATGAGTTATTTCAATTTTTGGTGGAGTACCGCTTAAAATATAGCTTTCTGAAAGTCCACATAATATGATGCACTCAAAAGGAAAAGCATGCATTTTAATGAATCCAGTTTAAGCATTACTTTGGTGGAAATACTGTATACAGTATATAATATTAAAGAATGTAACCTAAAGTTGGTGATGGACGTAGTGTCATAATGATAAGAGATGGGACTAAACATGCCGAGGTTATGTAAGTGAGCTGTAAAGAAGCATCAGTGGAAGCATCCATCTCTGTCAGCATATTATTAGCTCACTGTGTCTGGACTCAGACGTCTAGAGTTCCAGGAGACGAACAGTCCCACATTAAACAGCAGCACCTGGACATCTCTGACTGACAGCTCTCATAACTGTGTTTTAGATTTGACTCGAGCACCTCCTCCGGGTCTGTTGGTGTCGTCTATAACCGTTGTTATGTGTGGGCTGCTTCCATTAAATAGATGGGTATCGTCTTAACCCTCAGGACCCCTATGAGGGGGGTTTTAACAGGAGCCAACAGTGTGGTGTAGTTCTGTGCTAATAGTAGGCAGCCCGAGGTCAGTTTGCTTTATATGGCAAAGAAAGTAAATACTGTTTTTTTATGTTATGTATGTATTACCAGCATTCAAAGATGGAGCTTTACAGAATTCATATGTAGTTGGAGACTACAACAAATGTATAACAGAAAGCCTACATTACAAAGTAGGGGCAAGGAGTTTGAAAACAAAGGTGGGTGTAAAGACCTTTACACACCGGGGGCGTTTTTTTTCGCGTGATCAATTTGCACCTTTTTTCAAACTGTTGTTTTTGTCAAGGTACAGTTACATATGCACTAATGCAATTTGCCTGAAAGTTCACCAAAGTTGAAATTGTATTCGAAGATGAGAATTTGCTAAACCGCCAGAAGCAAATGTTTTTTCACCCCTTCGCTCTCATGGAATGGAAGTGAACAGGTGAAAAAACATTTGCTTCCATTTGGGAAGCAAATTCGCATCTTTGCATTTGCGTGGACTTTCAACTTTGGTGAACTTTCAGTTTGAATATCGCCTCGGCAGAGGATGGTCACTCGCCTGCATTCTCGCAAGTGTGACCGTGCTTTTATGAATACTTTCAAACAGTGCATGAATGTTACGTTTGCACCGCAAATAAAGGCAACAATCAATCATGTTGTGTGGTTCGGGTTGAGTTGTGCCTATATTTATGAAGCAACAACACGGAGGCTTCGTAGTCCGAACCAAGACGGCAAACTTTATTACTCCTTTCAACCTTGACAAAGGCAGCGCAGACCAGATCCACTCCTTCTGTCCTTACCTTTCACAATAAAAGCCCTAGATATATGACCTTGAATGATTTGGACAAGGTTTGGATAGGTCATTGGGCAGCGAGTCTCTCTGGGGGCTACCTTCTAGACACAACCTTGAAAAAGGCAGCGCAGACCAGATCCGCTCCTTCCGTTCTTACCTTTTACAATAAAAGACCTAGACATGTAATATTTGCAGGCGAGTGTTTTGCATTTTTGTGTCGTTTGTTCGTCACGCCCCCGGTGTGTAAAGGTCTTTAACCAGGCAGGTAAAGACTTAAGAAAGAAACTATCAAGTTGGATTATGGAAAGTGTAAGATCCAGGGTTTTAGGAGCTTGACCAATAATAGGGTCTAAGCGTCAGGATATTTTGGTCTCTTTTGCTCCAATTTTGACCGTTCTTTTTCTAATTAGTCACTTGCAAGTCTCCTACTTTATGGAAGTGACAACTTGAGGCACTGATGCTTTTGCTTTTCGTTAAATAAGGGGGGAAAGAGTTTTGTAGAAAACAAAGTGTGATTCTGAAGAGTAAAGTACTGTTTTGGCATTCCTCAAAACTTGAGGAATAATTGCAAACATACGTAGATATTAATGTATTTTTTCTTCCCCTTATTCCCCCTGCAGGTCAGGCGTAGGTGTAACAGGTGCCAAGCAGACCATGTTTTACGCCGAGGTGTCCGACGACAACTGCGTGAGCGCAGGTGGAGGTGAGCCACGGGAGGGAGAGCTTATCGAGGTGGTCAAAGTCCCGCTGCACGAGGCCATGACGTTTGCCTACGACGAGCGTATACCCAAAACCATGGGCGTCATTTTTAGTTTCATCTGGTTCCATAATAACATGTCTCCCAAGTACAAGATCTCCACCAATGTGTAACTAGTATTAACCAGCCCTCTTTATACCGTTTATTCCAAATTAAATCAAACACTGGCCCAGCACATCCACTCTTCCCCTCATGGCTCTTCATCCTGTATTGCCTTTTTGCTTATTGGTACATGATGAAAGGTGGGCCCCTTGTCTTGTTGCCAACAGGTATCTTTACGTTTTGTCCTGTTTACCCTTTTTTGAGTTTCATGTGGTCTTAATATTTTTCCTAAAAACAAATTTGCCATAGCTGGTGGTCACTGGCACATTTCACTCTTCTTGAAGATTTTTTTTTTTTTTTTTTAGTCTGTTAATAATTTCATTTACTGTGCCATCTGTTATAAATGGCTGCATATCACTGATTTCATTTGCCTGCCCTTGATTAAAGGAATACTCCACTGCTTTTAGTGTAGGCTCTTGAATGTCACCTGCATTTATGAAAAGCAAAAAAGTATTTTAAATACACCTGATATTGGCTGAGAAAAAAGCAGTTTTCCGTTCTGCTTACAGTCAAATTCCAACTTGTTTCAAGCATTCCTACAACACCCAGCATTCATTGCAAACTCTGTGATACTAACCAGCCACACATCAGACCGGCAATACGTCATCAAGAGTAGGCTCTCATGACTCATGTCTCCAGACTTCTACTTTAAACAAACTGGTAATAGTAATAACGCCATGCTGAAGAGTGTCTGTGTAGTTGGACGCACCAACAATAAATCCAAAAACGCTGATCTTCGGTTTGTTCCCCTGCCGTGTCCTAAAAAAGCTAGAATAGAGGGGCTTTATGGCTCCAAGCTATAGACCAGACCAGCATCACGTCATCGCTGAGGCTGCGCTTCCTTTGGGGGAAAGAAACTCGCTGTTACAGGAGAGAAAATGACGAAAAGCTGTTGTGTAGCAAGTTAACCGAGGCTTTCACACTGAGATCTGAGGCACATACGATACGTGAATATTCACTGTCAGTGTGGTAAATCACTAAATGATGCTGGTGACAGTGACTAGCATGGCTAGCTAACGTTAGCTTGAGTGTGCGGTGCTGCAGTAATACAGTCATACATTAACGTTATCAGACGGTCGTCTCCAACTAAATCTCAGCCTATAGATCAAACAGTTGGTTATTTACAGACAACACGTAGCCTAACGTGATTAAACCAAATATGTGTAGAAGTCTGGATCAGCAACATCCGGCCCTTGTGTTGGACGGAGGAAGACTGAAGGGACCTGACCACGATCAACCTTAATTTATTAAGGTATCGGGAACGCTCAGGTTCAGGCAGGGTCGCAAAATAATTATTAGACACGTATTAATATAAACATTTGTTTAACAAAAGATGAATGCATACGGATTTGTCAAAATTACGATCCAAACATACGTCAAATTGCATTGAAGTCTATGATATCTTCGGTTTTCTATCCCACAAAAGGGTCCGCGGCCTTGACTTTTTGCAAAGTACCCGTACGTGCCGGTCTGATGTAGGCTAACCAGCCATGTGCCCCTGGTTAGCCTCGGTTTGCTAACATTTTAGCATGCTGATATTTGCATTGGAGTTGATGCAAACAGTTCTACTTGCCTGACAAAGTGTGCCATCACATGAACAATGGCTACTTTTTGTACTGGTCATTACTTGAACCATTAAAGATATAGATAAAAGCAAAACAGTGGACTATTCCTTTAATCCATGATCCAGTAATGCAAAAACTATGCTAGTCAATGGTGGGGCCTTGTAACGATTGAGGTGTCAGGTGTGTTTTAACCACCACTTGTTCAAGCATGCCTCAATTAATTTCTCTGATCCACAGCCTTTAAGCAATACTTATCATAGTACCCCCCCAACCCCTCTCGGGCTAAACAATCACTCACTGAAATCAACTCTGTTGGAAAATCTTCATTAAGTCAAACCAGTGGACGTATTAGCAGGACTTTTTCTTCTGCAAGCAAAGTGGAAAATGTGAGTTAGGTATTGTTTCACATCACAGAAAAAGCATACACCTACCTACCCCTGCACCGAGGGCCTAATCTCAGTTTGAAGTGTGGCATTGTTCTCAAGCACAATCCTGCAACGGGTTACCAATATTTGGCCTATAACATGACGGCAAATAGTTTTCATTTTTGGTTTTGAAGGAATTCTTCCTTTTACTCTCTGTTGCATATTTGTTTTCTGCGATAAAGACAGACTGGAAATACAGTAGAGAAGTCACTGTCTAAAGGATAAATCCTATATCTTTATCATTTTCATTACAATCAAAGTCATGTCTAGAGAGTTAATTTTATACCCGACATGTCAAGGTTAAATTTTAGGTTTAAACTAGGGCTGTCCTCGACCAAAGAAATTCACTCATACAATTTTGTCGACTAATCGATTATTTGATTTAATCAACAGATCTATAAAACTGAGTTTCTCCACAAAGAATCACACCACTTTAAATCTTGTGTTTACCAGAGATGTGCTCATAAATGTCTTGGAAATGAGTCATTCAGCATGAAAAAAGCATTAAAAAACGACTAATCGGCTAAAGAATTCTTAGTCGACTAAGAACAAAACGACAGATTAGTCGACTAATAGGGGGCAGCCTTATTTTGAACACATTAATGCAGGTGTAGGAGCACATATAAAAGGACTTAAACCATCTAAAAGATTGCCTTTGGTCATAATTCATTTCGATAGTCATTAATACACAAACCTGATTTCACAAAGTGAATCTCAACAGCAGTTTGCCAAAATCTCAGGTCCAAATACTCAAACTTGTGGTCATATTCAGGGTGAATCTCTGGATGTGATGATGACCAGCATGTCATTATATTATTATATTATTATATATATTACAAAAAAACACCTGCAGCTTAAAGACAACAACCTTCTTTCTGTTCTTATTATATGTTAGTATTTTTCTTCATTCAAAAAGGGCTGGTACTTTACTCATTAATTAATATGTGAAAAGGAAGAAATTCCCCCACCTTGTAGTTTTCTTAAAAATATGCAACTTCTGAAGCTTTTTAGAAAATTACCGCTCACTTAAAACAAATGACACATTTCATTATTTACACATCACTACAGTTAGATGATAGGAAAACTTCTTGGTGCACCTGCAGAGTTTGGAAGTTAGACAATATGTATGACAAAAAATTGTGAGTGAAATTTAATGGTTCTTAAAAAAAAAAGACCTGCCTGAGTTTGTTGACTACAAAATAAAATGAATAAATGCTGTATGTTAGTTATTATTTGTAATAAATGTTAATAACACCTTGATCATATTGGAGGGGAAATCATAAGTAAAATAAAACAAAAACTAGCCCCCATAATACAACTTACTGTTGATGTATCTGTCTGAACTCTAGTGTGAAAATGAAGAAATACTTCAGGTGAATATGAGCATCAGTCCAGGATTTATTTTGTTCTTCTGGGCTTTTTGAGTCTGAGGAACAGCTGACAATCAAATGTAAACATTTTTCTTCTTTTACCCGCAAAACCTTGTGTTTTGGGGGCATTATTTTTGTATTAGTTTGTTAGGTGTGTATACTTGTCCTTATGCATTTCACAGCAGTTCTCTTAGAAGAGGACTTTAGTTTCAGGCATCTCAACATGGTTATCTGGTGCAACTTGAGCTCTAAATTCATTGTTTTTATCTGCACAAGAGAATTTGATTCAACCAAACTAAATATGTTTCACACTCTGAGTCAAATATTTCCACCTGGACTGTTTAGGAATATATGCAGAACCCTTAAAGCCATATTTATCTCCCCCTACGCCCCAATCATTGAGTTTCTTTATCCGTCTGTCCATCGAAGATCGTTCCTTGATGTGGGATTGTAGAGTTTGCTGGAACTGCTTGAATTATTTTGATTTTGTTGATTTTCTTTGGAATAAGAAAGATGACTCTCATTAGCTAAATTGATTCATGTTCTCTCAAATTAAAAACTAAACCTGATTAATAGTAGATGTCCAACCCTAAATCAGATTCTCTTTGTGTTGTTGGTAACATAAATTTGGATGCAAAATTTTAAATGCATACTAGAGGATTATCTACTTTAACAAGTTTGGAAAAATGTGGAAAGCACCTTTGGAAACCTATGAAATGACCACTGGACTGCTTGTTAGTGTTAGAGTAAATCAAAAAGAACACACACACACCATTAAACTAACGGGGCATTTAAACCATATTTTCTTAACTACACTTTAGATCATGATAACCAACCAGCAACGTATCGTTATAACGGTTCGTATGATATCTTACAAAAGGTTATTCCTCATTTTTCATTTTCCTACGAATGTCCAGCAACACGTGACGTACGATTTTTTTGCTCCAGTATTTTCAAAATAAACTTCAGTCTTCACAGCAAACAACTTGGTTAGGTTTAGGCAACAAAACTACTTAGTTAGGATTAGGAATAGATCGTGGTTTGGATTCAAATAACTACGGATTTGGCGTAATTTATGTACGGAAGTTATGTGACGAAAATTACTTAGATAGGTTTAGGAAAAGATTGTGCTTTGGGTTAAAATAACTATGGAAGTTATGTAACTTAAGTGCAGAAGTTATGTGATGAAAACTACTTAGTTAGGTTAAGGAAAAGATCCGGGTGTGGGTTAAAATAACTGCGGAAGTTGCGTAACGAAAACTACTTAGTTAGGTTTAGGAAAAGATTGCGCTTTGGGTTAAAATAACTAAGGAATTAGTGTAACTTAAGTACAGAAGTTATGTGACAAAAACTACTTAGTTAGATTTAGGAAAAGATCGTGGTTTGGGTTAAAGTAACTATGTAAGTGGTGTAACTTAAGTACAAAGCTAGGTGACAAATAAATCAACGTTGACTTCTGGTTTCACACGGGGGACAACACCGGCCTCCTGGGCCAAAGTCCATCCACCTCAACCTTCTCCTCTTGCTCTTTATACTTGCTGGTTCACAGTTAAGTGAATTAGATACGTATTGATTTTGTGGGATATATACGAATTACAGTGCATTACTTTCCGTAGGTATAGCTACGAATGGTGTATGAGAACAGCCTGCACCATATTATCTTTAAATAGTTTTCTTTAGCTTTCAGAAAGTTATTTATTTGGCACCTTATACTCATGAGATCCGTTACACTCCTTATTTCCTCCATATTCTTCCATGTGGCACTTCTTTCTTTAGTCTTCAGTTGAATAAAGTCTAAGTGGATCTCAACACTTGTTGAGTTTAATGGAGAACCTCACTGAAAGATTCCCAACGGTGCTCACAGCTTTCCATCGTCTTGTTCTTGTCTAGTATGCGATGAACCCATTGTGAATGACAATGAAGATGGTGGTTTGTCTTGGAATAACTCATTAGAAAGTTTTCTGTCGCCCACATTTTAAATGGGTTAGCCATAATCATTCCAAAAGACGTGTATTTTAAAAAATAAAAATATAAAAACTGCTGAAATGAGGCCAACTGCTTCTGATTTGGCTCGATGTAAAATGTGACAAACAAAGCCATTTAGACTATGAAGGCCAGTCTGTAACTTTATGTGCCTGTCAAAATGTGGAGATCTGCCATGTGACTTCTCTTTTGGCTGAAATTATTTTTTCTTTTTGAGGAAAGTTATAGCAAAAACACAAAGGCTTTTCTTTGCCTTTTCCATGGGCTTGTCACTGTGGGCGGCATCAGCCAGTAAACCAACACCGGTACATATTTCGCCACACCTTCCCTCCAGCTATTATCTCAAAGTCGAGTGCATTTAGTGAACATCACCGAGGACAAACAGCAGCCTTAAAGATTGACAAAACAAAAGTGGCATCCACAAAAATAGTTGCAAGTAGGAGGGATCAAGTTTAACTTCTAAAGATCGATTGTTGCAGAGAATCCGGTTGCCAAAAGAAACACAACCAGCGTGGCAGCACTTCAGGTTCAGCTGGTTCACCAGCTTCCTTTATATAGGCGGTTAAATATACGTTAGAAATTTCAATTGATCTGATAAGGCCTGTATTTTATTTTTGTTCAGCATGTGGAGTCAAAACTCACAAGCTGATCTGTTATCAGCAGTCTATTTTATACTCAACCATTTTTTTATTAGTTTTATAAGCTATTCAGATGTGACAAGATATGTTTTTATAATCTTATTTAGTTTCAAACTTATGTGTGTTTTTCCTGTGTAAAATGCTAAAATTTGAGTTTAAAGCCAAACTCTCATAGTGTTGACTTTATTCTAATGGAAGCCATGTAAAGGTCAGTGACATTGGTGATTGGCAATATTCTCGGAGGACTTAGAGTTAAAGTTTGACCTTTTAGAAAATACGCTTATTGAGAGTTAGATGAGAAGAGTGATACTACTCCCATGTCTGTATAGTAAATATGAAGCTACAGCCAGCAGCTGGCTAACTTAGCTTAGCTTAGCCTTGGAAACAAGGGGAAACAGCTAGCCTGGCTCTGTCAAAAACAAAACAAAATCTGCCTGAAAGCACCACGAAAGCTCAGTAATTAACACAATAAAGTGTAAAAACAATATTTTTTACAGGAGGTCAATACTACACTATTTCTTGGCCCGAACCATAGACTGTATAAAATATGGACGTAGTCTCCGTAACGTCATAGGTTTCTGAAGAGCCGCTCGAAGTGGGCGGCTCTGGCCGTCGCAATCTTGGCTGTGACGACACAGCCTAACTCCCAGCTAATCAAAAAATGGGCAAAGAGCAGGGCTTTTCCATTGGCCGTGCAGAGTCAAACCATGCTGAGATGATTTGATTTGATTTGATTTGATTTGGACCCTCTCTGGAGTTGGGCCAAAGTGTGCCCGTCCCACCTCCAAGCGGGTTGCGGTGACGCCTTCACCCCCCATGCAGTTGTCATGAATGGGGAAATTAGCTATAGACACCAAAACTGTTTTTTGTACCAGGCTGTAAACATGTTTATTTCTGCTGTAAAGTTGGGCGTTTTAACATGCGGGTCTATGGGGATTGACTCGCTTTTGGAGCCAGCCTCAAGTGGCCATTTGAGGAACTGCAGTTTTTGGCACTTCCCACGTTGGCTTCATTTCTCAGCATTGGAGTTTGCCACTTGGCTGGGACCAGTAACTGCTCTGGTTACCTGGCAGCTGGTCTTGGCCAAGAAATAGTTTGGCAAATAAGAAGCGTCTCTTTTAAACTATGTTTTTTGTTCCAATTAAACAAACAAGAAACAAACAAGAAACAATGTGTACTTTGGCTAGCTGTTTCCCCTTGTTTCCAGTCTTTGTGCTAAGCTGAGCTAAGCTAACCGGCTGCTCACTGTAGCTTCATATTTACTCATACAGCCATGAGAGTGGTGTCAATCTCCTCATCTAAACTCTCGGCAACAAAGTGAATAATCGTATTTCCCGAAATGTTGAACCATTCTTTTAAGTCTACCACCAAGATAAGCCTAACCTTCCCCTCTACGACTAAAGTAATTTCACTTTTGACAGTCCAGAGTGAGGTTGCAGACTGTGCCACCGGTAAGCCATATGCTACTTCTATTGAATAAAACACTAATATATGAGGTAAGTAAATGGTTGGATAATTCATTCTTGCCTATGCTGGATATTATTAACCATTAGCCCAGCATTGGACATTTCTACCTCCATCTCTCAGGCACATAACGACAAATATTTAGTGTCCGTTTGCTTGCTTCTAAGGCGCTGACATATCAAATTCTCAGCAACATGTCAGAAATGTCAACACTCAGTGGTTCTCTGTGACAGAATACTTAATTCATCGGTACCAGACTTTTCTAGATGTACCCCCATGGCTATGCTGTAGTTGCTTCTTCAACTGTGATCTTTTTGTTTGTTTGTTTTATTTCTGTTAATGGTTTGTGCACCGTTTGACAATTTATTAGTATATTTTCAATGATCATTAGCTGAGCAACAGTTAATCATGACACGTTTTTAAAGGTGCTATGTGTAGTATTCTCTAATTATTGTTAAATTAGAACCATGGATGTGAAAGTTCAAGCATTACCTCCATTGATCGACTCAATATTCCTTTGTTTGTCGGAAAAGGCACTTTTGATTTTGGATGAAGTCGGTCACGTTTGCTTTTTTTATTGGCAGCTGAATATTCAGAAGCAACCGGGGGAAGATAATCAGATTTGCTGCTATTAAGCGGTTAATAGTGACTATAAAGTGTAGCACGTGTTATTCTGTTGGGTAGTGTAATATTCAGTGAAAATCCTACACATAATACCTTTAAGTGAAAGAAGTATTATAATTTCTCTCATGGTATAGACATAAATAAATTGTGATTTTCTTTCTTTCTGGTGTCTTTCACTGAATTTGTGTTTTTAAAAAAATATTTTCTGAAAAAAAAAAGTACAAACACGAACATTGCAGTTTTACGAATTTATCATGTATTTTATTTTAATTTTTTTTTGCTTTATTAAAAGTGTATACTCAGTGTGGGCAGTGTTTTCAGTAATGTTTCGATTTTGTTAATTTATTACCTAAATGTTGAAATATTAAAACTTTTAAAACATGACACTTGGTACAAACATACAGTATATATTTAAATATGATACTTTGCATGTGCACTAACTGTGTTGGATTAAACTGCATTAAGTTGAAATAAAATGGGTTTGATGCCCAAAATGTCATTTTGTTTGTACTGTAATTATTGATCTTATTTTTTAGGAGAACGTCATAATCACTACAGAATAAGGTAATAATACTGAATAGTTGCAGATGTATCATTGTGTTGAGTTAGAAATAGGCCGCTCTTGTTTTGGTTGCTAAATTAGTCTTAAAATTGAATTGCAAATCATATTTAAAGTGTTTTCTGTCATTAAATTTTGCCCTTTGAGTCTTGCACACGTCCCCTCATTAATATAGGAATATTCAAATTTGGCCACACTTTGAAGGAACAGTGTGTAACATTTTGGGGATCTATTAGCAGAAATATAATATAATATTCAGAACTATGTTTTCATTCATGTATAATCACCTGAAACTAAGAATTGTTGTGTTTTCGTTACCTTAGAATGAATCCTTTATATCTACATAGTGAGCGGGTCCTCTTGTCGTAAAATGAGAAAGTTTGTGATCCGGCAGCCATGTTGAGATCAGTTGAGGAAATACCAAGCACCGCCCACCAGCCAGAGCAAACTCTCTCATTTTACAGCTAAACGGTACACTACAAGATGTTTCTGAAAACATTTGAGGAGAGAAATAGGCATTACAGTAACAGAATATTGATTTATATTTGATCAACGCTGCCTAGTTTGATCGTTTGATCAGAGTTTGTGAGTGATTGACAGCTGCCTCCGTTGAATTAACAGCCAATAGGAACGCTCTCTCTCTGAAATGACCTGTGATTGGCCAAAGTCTCCCGTCACGGGCTAGATTATTTAAAGCCTGAAAACAGAGCCATGAGGAGGTGCAGAAGTCTAGTTTTCTCTCAGAACACTTGAATTACAATATGCTGAAAGGTTATTGTGGAATTTGTGCCCAATGATGCCAAAAAATATTCTGCCTACTGCAGCTTTAAATGTTTGCACCTTGCTTGGGGACTTACAGTAATGTTTGTATGACGTGCTGAAACAATCTACTTCACTTCCACTGGAAACCAAAAGAACAGAGATAAGCAAGTATTGTGATTTACTGGAAATCCACACAAGAATCACACATGAAGCTGTCAGCAGCCCGACGATACACATCATCTCTATTTGAACAAACACATCCTGAGTAGAGATAAGAAGAAGCAAATGATAAATTCTGCTGACCTGATCTTGATGGTGCATCTTGAGTGGTGGTTTCCCAGAAATGAAAGCAGGTTTCTCACATTTGGCCAGATGGAAACTAAAAGCTTGTTTTACTGTAGAGATGATTTTATCTAGCAGAAATGTGAATGTGCATGAGTGTAAAGGAAACAGGAAGAGTCATTGTCACACAATGACAAAAAAAACTCCTCAAACTGCACAATGTGACTAGAAGGCTTCACTTTACATTTTCAACAGTCTAATATTTGCTTCAACAACTTAGTTGCTAGAACATGTCTGCCAAGCGTGACTATTTCTATATCACTTTCACTTTATATCCTTTGCCAACACCACACATCTGTTGCTTGGGAACAAAATGGCAACAGATCACGCCCTCTCACTTTAGTATCAAACCACTCTACTCTGGTAATGTCACTCATGCAAAGAAGCACACGATAGAGACACATCAGGCACGGATACTTGACAGGTTTTTATTTCATTTCCATGTATAGCTTTTGACTTTAATAGCATTAAGACTAAAAAAGAAAATGGTTTGACACTCTGATGGTTCTAAAACGTGAGTCAGCTGGCGGCTTATTGCTGAAATCAAGTTGTTGTGAAGTTGAATGCTGGATGATCAGTTGTACATTTACAACTAACTTTCTATACATCCGGGCATTTCTCGCCTACATAAAATCCACATACTATGCAGTTGGAACGCAATACATACTGATACTTAGTATGAATAATAGTAGTTAGTTTGGGGTTTTGAACGCAGCCTGTGTGTATGACAACAATTGTGTGAATACATCCACCCCTCGCCATCCATCTTTAAAAGGGCGGATGGACGGATGGATGGATGGGTGCTTAAGTTGCGTCCCTGTTGCTTTCATGTTGTAACTGGACACATGGGACATCTCTGTTCTCCAGAGACCATCTGGATGTGTGTGTGTGTGTGTGTGTGTGTGTGTGTGTGTGTGTGTCTTACCACAGCAGATGGATTACCACCCCTCTCTCTGAATGCAGTCCATTCACAGGTGGGAGCTCAGACCTGCCCTTTGAAGGAAAGACCAGATCCAGCTCTGCAGTGAGAGGAGACACTGATGTGCACAATACCAGAGTGATTCCAGCACACTCTGACACACACACACTCACACACACACACTCACTCTCCATCTGTATGCTAATGAGATCCTACACATACAGGGAGGGAGGAGGTGTGCTTTTTAACCTTTGTTAAGGTAAGGGAACGATATTGGTTGGAGAAAATGGTTAAAAGAATCCAGGGTTGACTGTCGGTAGGAAACAAAACAATGGCCAGTGATTTTTTTTCCGACCCATCCATCCACCCCGACCTTCTTCATGCTCGGACTTTGCGGCACTGTTATAACCGTCATAGGACTTTGGTTTGCAGGTATTTGCTGAAACAACTGATAGACAGTCTCCTTTAAAGTGAAACTACTTGCAACACCTCGGTCACAGGTTGCATACAATATGTTGATAAGTTATGACGAGTTCAACCAAAGAGGGATGTCATAATAAATAATCTAAGATTAGAAAAGAAATGTGGCAGAGTGGGTTTTGTTTTCTTATTTCTAATCTTGTTTGTAATCTCACAAAGCATTCAGATTCATCCTGCTGCCCATAAACATTAGCAAATACAATTGAATCTCCTGATCAGATCCAGTAATCCATCATTTCTTATCTACTTTTTCACCTAACCTACATTTGGAATAACTTTAAGATGAGCTGCTCTTGTGCCCTCGACTCCTGAGCAGTTAGGTCATAACCTCGGATTAACGTGGCGTTGTGCTTTGAGGAAGAGCAGATGACGGGACTGGTTCAAACTGATAAACAATCCTTGACAGAAACCAGGTGAAGACCTACAACCTGTTTCTGTTTTAAAGGGCTGAAATCAAGCTGCCCATAAATGTTTTGCTGCTCTTTTCTTTGCAGCGTTGCGATTCCTTATCAGTGACGTATATTTACGAGGTCCTGGGCCGTGCATTCTGGGATGGACAGGAGGGTTTAGATTTAGAGCAAGTCTTAGCCCTTAGGTATCTCCATATGTGGAAGGAGTCTTATCTGCCATGTTATAGGGATAGTTTGGGTGTTTTGAAGTGGGGTTGCATGAGGTACATATCTATAGATAGTGTATTACCTACAGCAGATGACGGTTGGCACGCCCATAGTTTGGAGAAAGTCAAGTCAAGTCAAAGCGTTTGTTGTCATGTGTGCAGTTAAAACAAGTTTCCCTGTACAATGAAATTCTTTCTTTGCCAAGTGCCGCTTACAAGGAAACACAAAGTATATGTAATGAATACAAGAAAATATATGCAGAAAGAAAGGACTCTATGTACAATATACAATAAAAATAGAGCAGAATGCTACAATACAATATACAATAATAGAAAAATAGAACAGTACAGACAGGAGTTAACACACAGAGGCAAAGTAATGTACTGCTGTGGATGGGGGCGGCAGCAAGACGTATTTTAGACACCTAAAAGAAAGGCTCACCTAAAAAATCAATATCAGTTTAAGTGTACGCTATATTTAGAATATATTTGCCAGTTAACCTAGCTGTGAGACGACCATACAGTATATGTTTCCAACGAGGAACTGAAGCCGTTATCTATTCTCTCGCCACAGCCACCAGACTCCATTGAATAAAACAGTAATTTTACCTCACAGAACACGGGAGCTGCTTAGTTTGTTTGTGTTACTGTGTGCCTTCAAATTCACCAAAGGCACACAATAACACAAACAAACTAACCGATCGATGGAGCGGTAGACCAGCAACTCCCGTGTTCTGTAAGGTAAAAAATTACTGTTTTTTTCAATGGAGTCTGGTGGCTTTGGCGAGAGCAGAGATGAATACAACTGCTTCTCCAAACTGGGGGCATGCCGACCGTCACCTATAGGTAACACACTGACTATGGATAAGTACCTCATACAACCCCGCTTCAAAACACCTGAACTATCCCTTTAACACTGACAAGAAAGGAAATCTGTACAACATACCAAATATCATCTGTAATCAGTGATTCATAGTAGGAAGCATGGCAGGCAGCATTTAAGTAGCATCATATATCTCATCTCTTACAGTTTGGTGATAGTGGAGGAGAGGAAGCACTAACTTAGGTTCAAAGGGTTTACGGATGCTTCCCTCACAGCTTTTTTCCTGGAGATGATTGCTGAGGTTTTAACAACAGAATAAAAACATGTAGAGTATTTAGTGTTGCCAGGCCATCACAGAAAATACACAAAATGAAAGGGTGTTCTGGATGAGCAACCGTTTAAGTGTCTAAAAGGTTAAATGGGGACAGCCTGCACAACTACGATGTGTTCCAAAGCATGAACAGGAAAATCAAGACATACAGTTTGAAGGTTCATTAACTTGCCCAACTGGTTAACATTGTAACTGTGGTTTTTCCATTCTTAAAAATGTGTGTGTGCGTGTGTGTTTATGTGTGTGTGTTCGCCCAGTGTTATTGATACCCAACTATGCATTTCCAGTTAGTTTGGAAATGTCTGTCACTTTTCTTCCTCCCTGAACAGTAACACAGGCTGGCATGTACTGAGTACGAGATCTGAGCTCTCCGCATGAGGAAACACCAATGCATTCAGTACTATCAGCAGAGCAGAACATGAGGGTACGATAGAGGTACACTTCGGTGTCAGTGGCGACTAACGTGTCTCATCTTATCGCAGCGGAAATGCCCTTTCCTTACACTTGATGGCTCAGTCAACCATGGGAACTGAAGGAAAAAAAACTGGGTTAACTAAAGTCGCTGAAACACCAGGGCCTCATTTACAGTAAAGCTTGATGACTTTACTCTAATTTCAGCTGGTAAACCTGACGTTTGTAATCAATAAACCACTTTGATATCCATCTGTGCTGCAGGTAGAAGAAAGCAGGTATCATCTGGTTAACTATGTGAAAAATGTTTTTATAAGGAACTCGTGATGTTGTATCTTTTTTTAACATGGGAAGTAAAGTATGTGTTATGTTTGGTGTCAAACGGGTTTAGGCAAAGAACATGTATTACCGCCAAGAAGTGAAAGTCAATTGTTTGTTCCATTGCAACATCAGCTCCCAGCAGCAAATCAAGCCCCCAGGAAGTGCACCGGTCGATGATCTGGACTTTCATAGTGGCCAAACGGCGGTACTGCAACTCCCAAAAAGACTTTTTCCCATAGACTTACATTGGGAAAGAGACGTCTGTAACTCAGTGGATACATTTTTTTTAGGTGAATCAACTTCCCAGTACGAACACTCTAATAGTCCTTATTTAAATCATTAGGTTTTTAAAGTTGTAAAACGCACTAATAGCCGAATCCAGAGTCATTGAGTGAGTGAGACCCAGACCGAGGCTGGAACGCAAGCCATGACGACGGCGTGACGTTGGGACCCTGTGACGGAGTCATGTGACCGAGCGGACGCTACTGCGCATGTCCCAGTTGCCCGTCGAGTCCTTTAGGCTTCATGCGCCAATGAGCAACTCTCATAGGAATGACCGGGTCCCCGCCTCCAACGCTGTATCCAGTTCCTTTAATACACCCATGCAGCCAAGCTACTCTTCCACCATTTTGGACTGATAGTGACTACCAGACGCCAGTAAAACGTCCGCCTAAAAAGTGTTATATAATATAATATAAAATAAACCAGTGTAGATACAGGAAAAACATATTATATACAAAAAATAGATAAATAAGTAAAAAGAATATACACAAGTAAAAAAATAAAATAAAAAACAATAAAATTAAATAAAATCTATTTATATATACATATACACTGTATACATATATACATACATACACATATACGCACATGCAGTATATACACATACATAAACACATATACATATAATCAATTTAAAAAATAAATCAGTGTACAATAGATTGAGGTTAAAGTGTTTCTGTTTGCTGTCACACAGCTCTGACTGGACATTTGTCCGTTGTTGTGGTGGGGCTGCATTGTGACGAACAACACGGCAGCTGAAAAGGTACTTTAATAATTTTTAATGCTCACCAGCATTTGCATAACCGTCTTGCAGCGTTATGTTTTTTGGCAGGCAGTCTGCTGGAAAAGCTACATTCCTCTGCCAGCCTTGGTTCAGTGCCGACTGTGGTTTCCCCATTCTTTACTACTAAGTTTAAACTATGGGTTGGAATTTCTACCGCTGATAAACACAACAAAATCTGTAGCTACAACACTTTTTTCTCTTGAATAGTGAGGCATATAAACGTATGAAAGCATGATTCATGTGTGAGGGAAGGTATGCTTTTATCTGCACTACTGATGGACAATATCTTGATTTGTTCAAAGTGCAGAAGACAGATAAATGTCCTTGGTTCAATTCAGGCCATCGATTTTGCTGTTTTTCTCCCCATCTCCTCTAAAGCTCTTCTGTCAACAATCAAATAAAGACAAAAAAATGGCAAGAGTAAAGAAAAAGTAAAAATTTCTCTTGAAATCATTTGATTTATTACCTCAGTAAACATTGTAAACATGAGTTTATGGTCTTAATCACTAGTTTCAAGTCTTCTTCAGTACAGCATGATGTTCATTTAGTAAATTATGGTCCCATTTAGAGTCAAATGGAGCGTAAGGCAGGGGATGCTTTAGGGCGTGGCCACCTTGTGATTGATAGGTCGCTACCACGGAGTAGTCTGGGTTAAGGTACTTTAACTCTTTCACAGTGGTGAACATTTTGGTCGCCTAAAAATGTCTTATTCAACGTTTGGTTGTACTTAGCTCCACCCTCTCGTGTCACTTCTGTTTGCAAAAAAACAACTTGGCGACAGCCAAAATGCTGAACTCAAGGCTTCATTTAGTAAATTATGGTCCCATCTAGAGTCAAATAGACCATAAAGCAGGGTATGCTTTAGGGCGTGGCTACCTTGTGATTGACAGGTCGCTACCAGGTGTTGTCCGGTCTGGGAGTTGTCTGCATGGCGACGGCCAAAATGCCGAACTTGAGGCTTCAAAACTGTAAGGCACAAACCCATAGGTAATGTCACAGTGACTACATCCACGTCTAATATACAGTTTATGCCTGCATGGCCTTCTGGTATGAAAGCTTTTCCCCAAAAACACAAAATATGTGATTATCAGTGGAGGTGAGACCAAGTGCTGCATCCAACTCCGTACAGATGATAACTTTAATGCACATTTGTTGTCCGCCAATCTAAACAGGAGTAAGTCTGTTGTTTTAGCTTTTATTGCTTTTCAAAAATCACCTGAAAACACTACGTGGATGGTTGTCATTTTCACAACTATATGGCATTTTCAGATGTATTCTGGAGTCCTTAGTCTGGACGCTTATGAAGGCGTATTTCTGGTAACTATACGAGGGTAATTATTGGTGCAGGGTAAAGGCTACTGTGCTTCAAGGGGAAGGGTGGAGGCCAGGAAACAAGTTTGGTCAATCGTGATGATCCATAGAGGTCACAAAAAGAGGCCATTAATTATTCAAAGCCCCCTTTTAAAAGACATATGTGTTTGAATTAATCCACAAGGGAAATAAACTGCTATTTAACAGTACTGTTTATGTCCGGTCCACGTGGACTGACCTTCATAATATCCCTATAAGATGATCACATCTATTCATCTATCTGCAGTTTAGAAAACGCACATCGTCTTTATTTAGAATTCAGTATCTTCTGACATCATTAGAGAAAAGATACCGCAGTGATGCCACAATTAAAACCCTGAACACATCACTATCATCTTAGCAGCCAGTGTGGTGAGATAGTCATTAGAGCTTGATGAAAAACAGCACGTCTCAACCTTGACCCCATCCCGCCATCATCACCCCCTCCCTAAAACGCCACCAGACGCACACACCGAGTCCCCAAAAGATGCTTAAAGATAAAAGAGAATCGACCCGTCAGCCGTATGTACAGAGACCGGAGATCTGAAAGGAGAAAAGCCATGAAAAATGGATGAGAGAAGAAATCCACTTCACCTCCCCCCTGGAGGCTGGCAAACCCCCCACAGCGCTCCCACTCATAATCCCTTCTCCTCCTGCACACACACACTCCGCTCTCTGAGCCTCACACACATGTATGCAAACAGGAGGACAAGGTAGGCACACACCACCCGAGGCCCTTCGGTAGGTGTTGGTGCTCGGGAGATGTGCTGTAGTTTGGTGCTATATTCTCCTAATGTTAGTGTTTTATGGGCAGAATCACAGCTTCGTTAAAGATCTGAAATCTTTAGTTGTTATTTTGCATGTTTCCTTTTGTCGCTTTCTGGTTTAGATTTCGTATGTAAAGGCAAAATGTATGGAGGTTCCTCTGGTGAAAGGCTTAAAGTGGTGCTTAACAAATGTCATTAGTCACGGTTTCAATGGCGAGGCTCATATTAGTGAATCATTAAAGTCTGAATGCTTTTACAGAGGTAGTTCCACATTGACATGAAAACAGTTCTGAGGTAAGCACTGAAAGATTTGGATTTTATGGCCATGAGAATAAAAAATATATTTTTTAAAATATAGGTTCAACACATGATATTGACATATTATAAAGCAGGATTGTGGACTGCCGTTTTGAAGCCTCGAGTTCGGCATTTTGGTTGTCGCCATTTTGTTTTTTTGCAACCAGAAGTGACACGAGAGGCTGGAGCTAAGTACAACCAAACATTGAATAAGACCTATTAAAGTGAAAGTACGTAAACACAGACTACTCCGTGGTAGCGACCTGTCAATCTCAAGGTAGCCTCGCCCTAAAGCATCCCCTGCTTTATGGTCTATTTGACTCTAAATGGGACCATAATTTACTAAATGAACATCATGCTGTATTGAAGAAGACTTGAAACTAGTGATTGAGACCATAAACCCATGTTTACAATGTTTACTGAGGTAATAAATCAAGTGAGAAGTAGGCTCATTTTCTCATAGACTTCTATACAATCAGACTTCTTTTTGCAACCAGAGGAGTCGCCCCCTGCTGGCTGTTAGAAGTAATGCAAGTTTAAGGCACTTCCAAATTGGCTTCACTTTTCAGACCACTGGATTTAACATAAAGACATATGATAAGATTATTAAATACAATGCATTGTTAAAGTTTAAGCCAGTGGTTCTGAGACCTTTTATCTTGCGTCTGGCTGCAGTTCCACAAGGAGACATTTCCCCTAATATTTCACAAAAATCAAAGAAAAAAGTCGTGTATCAGAGCTTTGTTTAACTTCTTTCCTTTCCCATTAATCCTCTCACAACCCCCTCAGATTTCTTTGTTTCATGAAAGTTGCAAAAGTCCTGGATCTAATCGACCACAGATTGTCTCAAATAAACAAAATTCTTGCTGGCTGTTAGAAAGAATGCAAGTTTAAGGCAATGACAATGCTAGCATGCCGACGTTTAGCAGTTGTAATGTCTACATGTTCACCATCTTAGTTTAGTGTGTTTGCATGCCAACATTTGCTAATTAGCACAACAGATAAAACATTACAGGATCACCAACATTAATGCAATCCATCCTTAGGGGGATTCAATTTTGTGCTAATCCATCCAATAGTTGTCGTCAACATCCCCAGAGTTACACCACTAGCACCCATACTGCTTAAACACTAAGATGCACACACACACACATATATACACACTGCTCCTTCACCACCCGAGGCTCTTTACTAGGTGTGATCTAACTTAAGGCACTCACATGTACTTGTGACAGCGTGTGAAATGTTCCAGTCAAAGCGGCTGCAGCGGCTCAGGCTATCGGCGGCCTCCTTTAAGGCCTATCTGACGGACTGGCAGTCGGCTGATGAGAAGGAGACAGAGACATGGAGGGACGGAGGAGGGGGGTTCTGTCACATGCACTTTGATTGGCAGCTTCTCTCTCTCTTGGTTTCCTTGTCACACAGTGCAGTGACTTCAGTGGTAGCATGTTGCATGTCCCTTACACCTGAGCAGGGATACTGAAGAAAAAAGTTTTGGTCTTATTGTCACCAGCTTCTCGTTCACCCATTAATCATTGTATTGACTTGACTGCATTTGCAGGTAAAACTTCCTGTTCATGTAGGTAATAAAAGCGTTACTCATAGGGACAAACTGGATGAACAACTTACATGATCGTACTGTTTTGTCAAAGTTGATTTAGCTTGTGTCTTTTCATTATGATGTGGCGAGTGTTCATTTAAAGGTCCAGTTTTAGGGGATCTATATTATGGAATAAGATATTCATAACTATGCTTTCTTTAGTGTATAATCACCTGAAACTAAGAATTGTTGTGTTTTTGTTAGCTTAGAATGAGCTGTTTATATCTATGCTGTGGCACTTGGCCTCGTTCTCAGAGATCTGAGGAAATCAAGAGGAGAGGAAGATCAAGTCAACATATAAACAGGTCAAACTGAAGAACTGAAATTTAAAAATGCCACTTTAAGCTGCACAAATTAAGATTTTTATATTAACAACGGAGTAAATCCCTGTTGGTTCATCATTATGAGTGACACCTTTCACATTACGCATAGAAAATTACCACCCAATCTCCTTTACAGAGCATTTTAGCATCTTTCAGCTGATTATTTTGGTTTTATGGCCTGTTTTTGCTATACTGGTTGTACTGTTTTGGTTCAGTCTCTCTGCTCTGAGCCTTGGCTATGCTGTATGCTAACTGTCTAGTATCAAACAGCAGACAATGTTAGCAACTAGCTGGTGAACGTAGTGGAGTATTTAACCGTTAAAGAGCCAGATATTTCCTTCAGGAGTTGGTGGAGACCAAAACACAGCTGAAACAAAAGTTAAAGGACCAGTGTGTAGCATTTCAGGGGATCTATTAGCAGAAATTGAATATAATATTCATAACTATGCTTTCTTTAGTGTATAAACACCTGAAACTAAGAATGGTTGTGTTTTTGTTAGCTTAGAATGAGCCGTTTATATCTACATAGGGAGCGGGTCCTCTTCATGGAGCCATGTTTCTACAGTAGCCCAGAACGGACAAACCAAACTTTTATGTCTATACGTTACCTGAAGGTCACCGTAGTTCTTCGACACGCTTGTGAAACTGCGGTAACATGAGTGCAAAACCGTGGTACCGCTAGCCGCCGTCTGACTTTATTGTTGTAAGGAGGGAAAAGAAAGATAGAAAGCACTACAGCATGCTTTGGGAAAAAATGGTTATCACTTTCTTATAATATACTGTAGTGCTTTACGAGAAGTACAACATGCAATTCCTTTGAATGGATCCAGCCACAGTAACCATTGACCATCTGTCAAAAGTATCAGATCACCTGACCACGCTGCCAGGTGATGCAAATATCCTGAACTGAGATGAACATGTGTGCAAATGTTGACATACACAGATGTCAACATTTGCACTCATTGGAGATCAGCTGAAGGAAAACCAGCTGCAACTAAAGTGCTTCAGTATAAATATGCTGTATGTTCACTGTGAATCTGAGATATTGGGTTGATGCAGCAGCAAATAGTAACTTAATAATTATAATTTCATTTGAATATGAACATACCAGACTGTGGGAATTGACAGAAAAGCACAAAACGTAAAATATTTTGCACAATATTTTACATTTTTTGCATATCAAGCTGCATTAAATATCTAAGAAATTATGATAATATGCATAGAAATGTGTGACATTACTGCATATCTAATTTAGTGTACATAATTTGTTCATATTGCTGTGTTTTAGAGAATCAGGTTAAATGGTGACTGAAGTGCAGACAGTAGAGGGCGCTCTAACCTGCTGCAATGTGTTGGGTTGAATTGAGGAGAGCTCCTTGGTTTTAGTCTCTTTAACTGAAAAAAGTGATGTGTTTTAGGGTCAGTTTTACTTTCAGCAGCCATTAATACTGCAGAAACAGATGAGGGAACACTTGTTTTTGTCAATAATGTTAATATTTATCTCTGTCAGCACAAATAAATATAGGCAAAAGTAGCTTTTGAAGCATCATTATGAATGTTAATTTAATGTAAACTATAATCACATTAAAATAATCACCAGAAATGAGTCCACTTTGACCTCAGTTGTGGAACTAGTTTTGGTAATAATAAATTAAATGCTTTGAATGAAATGACGCCTGATATTTAATTAGATATGCAGTAATATCACATACTTCTGTTCATACTCTCATTATTTCTTAGATATTTAATGCACCTTGATATGCAAAAAATGTGACAAAAAAAGCATTTAATGCAAAATATTTTTACATTTTGTGTTTTTTGTCAATTCTGGTATGTTCTTATTCAAATGAAATTACAATTATTAAGTTTCTATTTGCTGCTGCATCAACCTAATACCTCAGATTCACAGTGAACAGAATCAGAATCGTGTTTATTGCCAGGTGTAAGTATACACTAGGAATTTGCTTTGGTTTTGTCGGTGCAAATAAGCAGTATAATAACAAAAGAATAGATAAAAAAGTTAGAATAAAATAAAGATTAAAATATAATATATACATACATCATATTTACATGCAAAAATGCAACAAAAAAGCATTTTTTCTTTACGCTTAGTGCAAAATATTTCACGTTTTGCCTTTTTTTTTAATTCCCACAGTCTGAATATTCTTATTAAAATGAAATTACAATTATTAAGTTACTATTTGCTGCTGCATCAACCTAATATCTCAGATTCACAGTGAACATACAGCATATTTATATTGAAGCACTGTAAGTTGCAGCTGCTAATTTGAAATAATAGCCCTGCTCATCATCATATCTTTAATTAAAGTCGACCCCTTGCTTTGTTCACATGCTGTAATGTCTGATACAACCCCAGCATATATTCAAGTTTTGGGAGGAGGAGGAGGAGGAGGAGGAAGAGGAGGAGGAGGAGGGTTTGTTGGTGGGGGTTATTATACTATTGTCCGCCCCTTAATCCGGTTGGCTCACAGACTGCCCGCAGGCCAATTTGTAAGTGGTTTGCAGAGCTGCCAATCAGCGCAGACATCCTCTCCTCAGGCTGTGTGGTGCTACAGGAACATCTCAGTTGCTGTGTGGAGAGATTTGACGGAGGGACACTCCTGTACATGGACCATCATCATCACTGCGCTGCAACACACACATTACACTCACACACACATGTAATGCCTCGGTGGTGAAATCCGGACGGACACAAAAAAACCACGCATGTGAATATTTTTTTTTTTTTGTGCATGTCAGGAGAGGAGGAACTAGTCGCCGGCTCGCGTCTAGCACTCTATGTATATCACTCTAATTCATCGGAGGCATGTGGAATCGCACCAGGATTAGGAATTGCTTCCCAATAGTGTGCCTGCTGCTGTTGACGTTATGGACCGAGGTAAGAATTATTTTATTTTATCCTTAAATATTCTTATTTTGCTCTGCGTAAAATAAAATAAAATGTGAAAAGTTGGTGGGCGTGGGCAGATGGAGCAGGATTTGCTCTCCTGGCGTTGCATATTCGCATCACATTTAATCGATAATTGAATTACGTAGCCAGTCAGTTTGTGTGTGAGCATGTGATCATGTTACCATGACAAGATTGAAGGAATGGATTCAGGTCTTACTCTCCATTTTCAAAATTCAGAGAGCAATTTTTTGGAAAAAGAGAAATATAGGCCTGAATTAGAAGTTGTAAGTGCATCAATTGGCTGCTGCTGCAGAGGTTAATTTGTCTTAAAAAAAAAAAAAGCCCAGCATGCTGTTCACGTGCTCCATTCATGATGCAACACATTATTTGGGAATATCCACCCAATGTGCACTGCAAGCTTTTATTATAATGGGACCTGTTTGGCCACTTGGGTTCATTTTTACGCACAAATTACTAATTACGCACCAAATTTTGGAGCATGCAATCCCCCCCACGTTGTGTAGCCCTGCAAATAAATATATATGTATATATATAGGCCTATATTTAAATTAGGTCTTTTTTTAACACGTTGTTTCTAGGTGTCCCAGTCTATGATGCAATACATTATTTGGGAATATCCACCCAATGTGCACTGCAAGCTTTTATTATAATGGGACCTATTTGGCCACTAGGGTCCATTTTTACGCACAAATTACTAATTTAGCCCTGTAAATATATATATATATATATATATGCCTATATTTAAATTAAGTATTTTTTTGAACATGTTG
>CAKAOI010048025.1:3633-77478 GCA_916701655.1 Sebastiscus albofasciatus
AAATGTATGAACTCATACTGTGAACGAGTCAGAGCTGAACACCAGAGGAGGAGAGCCACCGGCTGCTGGGAGCTGCAGCGCTGCAGAGCTGCAGAGCTGCAGAGCTGCAGCGCCGGGCCTCTGGTGATCATCCAACATTTACATTACTGAAGTGTGTGTGTGTGTGTGTGTGTGTGTGTGTGTGTGTGTGTGTGTGTGTGTGTAAAAATAACCAGCATTTGACTGAAACAAATGCAAAAGTGCAGGCAGTGAAGCTGATCACAGTGACACTGTTGGCCCAGTCCAGTTAATTTGTTGCAGGCATTATCTGGACATTATAAATAACAGAAAACATCATCACCCTCATTGATCGGAAACTAAGATGTCATCTAAGTACACTTTCTCGCCAAATGAGCTCATTATCTCCCATCTGTACCGAGGCAATCATTTGATTCTAATTGCACAAAATGGACTTTACATATAGTGATTTCCGTGTTGCTCGGAGCTTAATTCATCATTGTGAATGAGCTCAGCAGTAATTTGAGGAGAGGATGTATTCTTTCTAATTGCACAAAAAAAAATCAGCTGCAGCTTTCTCCTTTGCTCTTATCGTATCTCTTTTATCACTTCTCACTTCTTCCCACTTATACAGTATGACCCTTCAGTAGTCTACATTGTAAAGTGAATGACTAATGACAGACATTTGAACTATTGATGGTTGCTAATGTAGAGGTTCTAGACCTATGTATAGGCATAATATATTGTTTTTTTATTTTAACTAAGGCTGTCAATTAATTAAAATATTTAATCGTGATTAATCGCAAATTAATCACACATTTTTTATCTGTTCAAAATGTACCTTAAAGGGAGATTTGTCAGGCATTTAATACTCTTATCAACATGGGAGTGGACAAATATGCTGCTTTATGCAAATGTATTTATATATTTATTATTGGAAATCAATTAACAACACAAAACAATGACTGCAATAATACTGCATTTAGCATAAAAAATATGCTCAAATCATAACATGGCAAACTGCAGCCCAACAGGCAACAACAGCTGTCAGTGTGTCAGTGTGCTGACTTGACTATGACTTGCCCCAAACTGCATGTGATTATCATAAAGTGGGCATGTCTGTAAAGGGGAGACTCGTGGGTACCCATAGAACCCATTTTTCAGCTCAATGGGAAATGGCCATGCCAGTTTTTCCTCGCCAAAATTGAGCGCAAGTTTGTAGCGTTATTTAGCCTCCTTCGCGACAAGCTAGTATGACATGGTTGATTCCAATGGATTCCTTAGGTTTTCTAGTTTCATATGATACCAGTGTCTTCACTCTAGCTTTAAAACTGACTGAACCTGCTACAACCTCCGAATGATCGATGTCACAAGTTTCGTTAATACGTTAAAGAAATTAGTGGCGTTAAAACAAATTTGCGTTATTCTTGTGTTGACTTTGAAAGCCCTAATTTTAACACTTGATTTATGTAAATTCTTAACAATTAGGGTGTGAAACTATATCAGTCCACACATGATGCCTTAGTTTTCTCATCATGAGGAGTACTACATACATAGGCTGTATAATACGGACATAGTCTCTGTGACATCACCCATAGGTTTTTAAAGAGCTGTTGTGAAGCTCAAAATGGGTGGCTCGCGTGGCAACGGCACCTCTGCGCTCTGAAACCCATTACTTCCAATGGCTTGCGCAGAGCAACAACAGCTTTTTGCTGTGCCGAGCGAAGCGTGAGTGTCACAGAGCACGCAGCAGCAACCTTTTTCTGTGTGAAAGGCCTATTACTCCTGACTAATGCAGAGAGATGGATTGTCTCAAGTGGCCATTTGAAGAACTGCAGTTTTTGGCACTTCTGCCTTGGCTTCATTTCTCAGCACCGGAGGTTGCCGCTTGACTACACAGAGTGTTAAATCAGTTGTATAATGTCTTTTGTGGTTCAGGAGGGAGCTTTCTAAAAGTCTGAGAAAATAACCCAGATGATGTCATTGCGGTGATCTCAGCCCGGGCTTGGTGACTAAATAATATAAGAAATCGTGCATCACCTACAACTGAAGGCATGGAGTTTGAAAGATGTGGACATTTATCAGGCAGCGAGAATAAATGACGCCATTATAGGGAGTTGTAGGTGTTTTTGGAGCTCGGCTCATACCGACGAGTAAAAAATCAGGATATGCCGGCCTTTGTTTCTTTGATTTTGACCGTTCTTTCTCTTATGAGTTGCTCAACTTGTGCAATATTAATATGATTGAGTTCCTCTTCAAGACAGTATTTGTACAAAGTTAGGCTATATAAATAAATGTGACTTGACTATTTAAATACTCAAAAGTAGTTTAACTTTGATCATTTTACTCTCCTGGAGTGGAGTCAGCAGCAGTGAGCTTGCATTGTAAATCCTTATTTCCTTTCCATTGCATTTCACAATTCAAATCCCTCTCACCATGATCCTCTGGATGTTGGAGAGAATACAGAGTGGTGCACAAGTTTACTCTTTCTACCACAAACTTTGTGCGATAAGGTCTGTATACAGTGTTTGATAGTGTGCAGTGTTCATGCATAAAATCCTCGGTGAAGCCTGCATGTTACACCGTGAATACAGACCTCCTCTGCAATACTGAGAAACGAGAGACAGCATTCATCCCATAATGTGCAACACATTATGTATTTGCCTCTGTTCTCATCCCTTTTGTCCTTACCGACCACATGATCACACACAATGTGGCAATTTTATTTTATTTTTCAGCCATTTGCAAAGATACAATCATCCTGGATAAGTCTCTGCAATGAGTCACGCTCAACAGAAGTGGCTTTAATAGCCCATTTTCTGCCACTGGACCGACTGGTTATTGCCTCTTAGCCAGTAGGCAATTTGATGGGGAATGAGGGGGAATGCCATCCCACTTGTTAACAAAATTACCAAAATGCGTGCACCTTGTTAACCTGCCATCCCCCCCTCTCCATCTCCTAGTAGCAGAGGGGTTGTTTAGCTGCATATGTTAGTCTAGTCTGCCTGACTCATTGATCCTTTAATCTGACTGAGGTTTGTGCATGTTAGAATCTACGGCCCCGACCATGGCTCTGAAATATCAGTAGCCTAATGTCAATGTTCACAGTAAGTGCTTGTTGACATAGTTATGTTGTTAAATTGCACTGGGAACTGGCTAACAGCATTTTTTTAGGCGGACCAGAACAGGGTGAAACAAACACATATGATTGGAAGATGCTTCACTGAGTCGTTGGAGTGAAATTGTTATTTGTGGCATGTCAGTTTTGTAGTTTCATCACCGGCTTCCATTAACTTCCAATAACTTGTAGGTAGGGCTGGGAAATATGACAATACATAGCGTCAAAACGATATAAAAATGTCTATCATATATATTTTTCTATATCATTTATATCGCGATATAGGCTAGGCCTTTATTTATTTTTGATTCTATAATTTCAATTAAAACTGTTATGTTCATTTTGCACTCAAATTCTTATAATGAGAACTTTAAAGCCCCCCTTCAGCCAGTGTTACTTCCTGTTTTTTTGGTAAACGTTCTTTCTCAAACAGAGAACGGGGGTGTGGTTAATAGTCAGATCGGTACTTCATTACCATGGCAACCAGATTGCATAGTTTCTGAAACCAGCTATGATGAATTTAGCGTTTATCAGACCACAAATGAGACAAGAATTAGCACAACACATCGATTCTCTATCGCTTGCTCTCTTTCACTGTCTCCTCCTGGCGAGACGGCCGTCTGGCTGCTGCTGCACCGACGAGCCGCACCGCTGCACGCCGGCCACAGTGCGCCGGAGGACGGATAGACCTTGTTGCCAAGGCCCGCCGTTTGAAATGTCGTTTCAGGACGTTCTGGAGGTGCTAACATCGGTACTTGTTTTGTCAAGTATTAAATTCACACAGGAGTACTGTATACTAACATGTAGTTATTTTATATAGACTATTTATTGAATTACCATAAAACATGCCATATTGTGATATGTATCGTTATCTAGATTTGAAATGACCTACATCATGACAGAAGATTTTGGCCATATCGCCCAGCTCTACTTGTAGTCTGTGAACGCAGCATAACTGTGCTGACAAATCCATGGCGCTGTCCGTGGTGCTGAAATAGTAGACAGATTTGTAATTGCGACTTCCTCTCCTACCTACTTCCTCTACCTCCACTCGCAATTTCTCTCTCTAAATTATGGACAGCGCCTCATCTATTAAAGCTATGAAAATGATGTGTCAAATGTGTCCCTACTTGTTGGACAATAAGTTCTACTGACAGCACAAGACAACATACAGTCTGCGTATAGCGACTGTTACATGACAGCAGTTTGCACCGATGCTATGCTCCTTTCACACACAGATGCGCATCATTTTGCAGCCCCCTCTCTGACATGTTGATCTCAGTGTTTCTAGTTCTCAGCATTATTTTCTTAGTTCGGCCAATTCTCATTGCGCTGGGAAAATAAAGTAGGAATTACCCTCAAAGGGACATTTTAGTGTTATGAAGCACTTCTGTCTTTTAATGTGTGACAGCTTGTGAACAGCCAGTGACCCACTCATCCTCTGTGTGTCCCTGATTGCAGCCTATTATTTTGCCAGTGTAAAATGTCAAATTAATTTCCCAAGCTCCCGGCAGGAGGGGAGACTCAATCTCTGGAATTGAAGGTTGATTGCTCCTGAACTTTTGTCGAGGTCTTTGATGTGAAAATGTTTCTACTTAATTATTGTGGTTTAGCATTTTAAGTTTGAAAGGGTAACATTAAATGGTCGAGGACAAAGATATTAAAGGGGAACTATGCCCATTTTCAAAATTCATACATGTTATTCCTACGGTCATTGCCTATGGAGCAGTTCCACCTTTTATACCCGATGACATCACAAATTTGAGTTATAACACTCTGGTTTTTGGATTTTGGAGAGAGTTGTTCATGTTTGCTAATACTTTTTGGACTGTTTTAGACCATAGGAATAACATTTATGATTTTTTGAAAATGGGTGTAGTTCCCCTTTAAGGGTTGATCTACTACCAGAGAAACATACGTTCTGATAGCTAAGACGGGAAGTCTCACCTGTGACCTACACCCGATGATAACATAACACCTCCATTACGATGTTGGAAGGTCAAATATGAGATAGAAGGTCACACAGATTCATAGGTCATACACCTCAGATTGTCTTCATCAACAGGGTTCATTCTGCTTTCATGATTCCAATGTGCGTGTCTGATATTTGTTTCTAAACCAAACCGTATCTACTGATGTGTGGCAGTCGGTGTTGCGTTTAATGAGATCTGACTTGCCTGTGTGTCTGGAGTCTGGAGTGACGCTGCACGGGAAGCTGTTGCTATGGCAACAAACCAGTTGTGTCTCTACAGTGACACAATCTCTCTCCCTCTCTGTGTCTCTCATCTACTTATTACGGTTGTTACAACCTGGCTCAGGTGACAATAACAAAAAGGGAGACACCTCTATGACGGTTAATTAAATATCTTTGAGTTGTGGAAAAAAAAACAAGATATTCGAGGACGTCATCTCGGGCTTTGGGAAACACTGATTGACATTTTCTGACATTTTATTGACCAAACAACTAATAGATTAATCGAGAAAATAATCGACGGATTGATAGACAATGAAAAGAATCGTTACATGCAGCCCTAGATGTCGGCAGTGCAAGTGTGCATGAGTGATGCATGTGTGTGCTGTAAGGTGCAAAACAATGCATAAGGATAAACTAAAGCAACATACTAAACCAAAGTAAACGGGTGCCTGTGAGGAGAAGGGAGCGAGCTGCAGCAGCAGCACGGCCAGCAGAGAGAGAGCAGACTGTAACAGCCAGGGCTTTATAGACTGGAAACACTGGGACCAGGTGTTGGCCTTAATGATCCCCTGCTGCCAGGTGCCTGGAAAACATGGAAAACAGATTGTCAGGGGAAAGACAGGAGAGTGTTGCATTAATAACATTAATTATATTGTAAAAGTGCATCATGCTGCCTTTTGAACATGAGCCAACCATAAATATTAATAACCACTAATTCACATTACTAAGAAGACTGATTCTACTGGCCTTTACACTCTTATGTCCTGCTGTATTGGCTCCTATTTGTACCCGGTACCACTAAAGATTCAGTGCCTCTATGCAGTAACGTGAAGAACGGACGGCAGCTGCCTGCTAAAACTCCACATAAAACAATCTGTCACTCAAAAAATTGTATTTCCAACAAGAAAACACATCTGCTAACATTAGGTCAACATACAGTTTAGTGCTTCCACCAAAGAGGTTATGCTTTCCACTCGGTTTGTCTGTTTGTGTGTTTGTTTGTTTGTTTGTTTGTACGCGCATTATGTTTCACTTTCAGTATTATTGTCATATAGGGCATTTGTGCTGTTTTTGTTTTTTTGCTTCACAATAAATAGAAATACAATTCACGTGAATGGAATGTAAATTACGTGTGAGGATGTGGCAGAAACCTATAATGGCTTACGTATATAAAAAACACACCCAAAAAGGTAAAAATATACCATACAAAAATCACCAGTACATTTTAAATATTAGTAATAATATATTATTATTATTATATATAATAATATATTAATTTCTCATATGAAAATAAGTGTAGGAGTAAAATTCAAGCAAAAAAAATTATGTGCAAAAATGAGTTCTTCACTGAGAAAAGTCACGTGATAGCCCCCTGAAGTCGGAACAACTCAAAAACAAGTGTTGTTTAAGCAATAAAATACAACACATCGTCTTTGTAACGTCCATAACATTATGATTTAAAGCATGAACACCCCGAAGTAGGAAGAACCACTTCCCAACTCAGTAAATGGGACCATCTGAGGAGTACATGAATGCACCATTTGTCTGCGCTCCTCCAGTTTTCTTTATGAATTGCTTCTAAATTGTTCCAGCGGCGGTGTGTTTGTGCCCAGCACACCCTGCTAGTTTTTAAATCTGTGCCAGAGGGAAACCCGATGCCTTTCTAAAACTGTTCCTGCTTGCAAACGTCAACTTCTGCTGCAGCTGACTGTGTGATATCGAGCGCTGTGGGATTTTTGGCAGACAGTAGTTTCTTGCAAAAATCCCCCCAAGTAAAAATGACAGACAAAATCAGTTTTAATGTTTCATGGTGTTCAGTTTTATTCCAACACGGACAGCAGGTCAAACAAGCTGTGTGACTTCTGTAACTCTGCGGTGTGCATGCGCATCTTTACTTCCTTAACACACACAGTACTTTTAAACTGCTTAACTGTTGTCGAAGAATTTAGTTGTAATTTTCTTCTAATTTAAGGAAAACAATTTGTTATAATTGACAAATCATATGACAAATTATTCCGTGGCACTTCCACCGTTTAAATATATGATTTGCTATACTTGATGTCAAGTGTTTCTTATTTCTTTCTACACTATACAGGCGTTAAAAAATGTAATGCGTGTGTTCAGGGATGCATGAAGCTGTGGGAATGTGAGAACATTATATAATAATAAATGCTTTTTTAGCACTAGTATTCCTGCTGCCAATTGTCATTTTCGTGTTATCTTACTTTGCTAACTTTTATCGTACAAATTCAAAGAGCAGTGCAACATTTTGGGAAATGCGCTTGGCCATCGTCTCATTTGTTTACCAAAATGATACCAACATTTCTTGACAGCAGTGTACTGATATTTATAGCAGCAGCAACTTTAACTTGAATCTCTGTTGTCTCAGTCTCTCCAGAGGTGCTGGGGTTTCTGACGGCCATCGGACTCTTCATCATCCTCATGACCCTCCTGTTCTGGTACCTCAACAACAAGTTGTCACTAGAGAACCCAGGGAGCCTTCAGTGCCTTGATGACTTCAGGAAAAAAAGTGAGCAGCAAGGTGAGTCTGCATTTACATTATCTGTTGCTGTTGTGCACTTATTGTGCTTGTGTGCTTCAAGGTTTTAAGGCACATTTCGCCATAATTATTTCAACATGTCACATAAATCTTATGTTTTTTTTAATTGTTCACTAAATGCCCTGGGGGCAAATTACATTTTGATGCTTCTAGTACTGTTTGGAGTTCTTTCAACCGATAATACAGGACCCAATTGTGAATTATGTGTCCATGGTAGCCACTTGAGTTATGTACCCCACTTTGCCTCTTGCAATTTCCAAAGAAAAAAGCCTGACATCTTGGACACATAACATTTTGAGGTCATGTCTGTTTCAGATTATGTTTCCAATTCATCTGACAGCTGAGGACAGGACTTCCATCATATAGTATGTCCACAATTAAACAAAAGTAGATGCACTTAATGCAACAAAAAGTTTTTTTTTTGGTGTAATATATCAAATACATTTAAAGGATACATGAATTAAAATCAATTTGAAATAAAAAAAAAAACAATTTAAGGCACAGATTAAAACTGCACCATGGCCTTATCCGACCCTGGGCTCCACCCGGGCCCTAGAAAAGCCAGACTGGGGTCATCTGTGTCGTCCAGCCGCTCCATAAAATTATGGACCCATGCCACACCGACCGCAGCACGAGATGCACTGACCTCTGCATGGGGACACTTTCCACTGGCACTGGCCTTTCTCAACCCCATGGGGGGATTAATGCCGCTGACAGATGTAGGCCTGTTTACTTGTCAGCCATCCACAGGGCTCCAGAAGTTTAAAAGGTTGGTGGCCCCAGGGAGCCCGCACAGGGAGTTGGCTCCACCCTGAGAAGCCACCTGGTGAACATTGAGTTAAAAACAGAGGGGAGGCAGTAGAAAGTGGTGAGGCGACTGTTGTTGGTGTCTTTTTCTGTTTATCTTTTTCACATAATGACTGTTTTTAATGGAAACATGAGACGATTGTTGTTTATTTTTCATAGATTGCGTTAAAGCAATCTTCTGAAGGAATATGTCTCTACTGTTCTTTCTGTGCCAAAATTGGTATTTTTTTAGACTAACAATGTTTTTTATAGATGCAAAATCTGTTATTCTTTATGCTCTAAAACTAAATACACTTTGCAAATACAGTTAATTTGGAGAGATTGTTCAGCCTGTTACAGCGCAGCTCTGGCTGGAGTCATTTTAAAGCTCTGCTGCCCCCTGCTGGAACAAATGTGAAGCTACAGCTGGTGTTTCAGTGGTTGAACGATGTGAAAGCAATGGTGTTGTAGTGACTGTTTTATTGATATACATGCCAATAATGTTCTTGTATTTCTTCAAGAATATAATGATTGTACATGTTTTAGATGTTTTCATTGTTTCATTTCCTCGTCATGTGGGCCAAACATTAGAAAAACCTCCACTTCATGTAACTATAGCCTCAAAAATCACCACTGAGAGTGAATATTTAAGTTTCACAAAGAAATCATTTTTCCATCGGACTGCATTTTATTTATCTAACAAACTTGTATTCCACAATTAATTAACAATATATTACTTATCTTTCTATAAATATATTTATGTTGCATAACAAGGCACTTTGTTGCATAATGTGTCTAATCATAGACAGAAATTCATGGCAACATTAGTGTCGAGAAAAAAAAATAAAAGCCTTTTGAGAATCTGTAACGAGTCGGCCTGCTTCTCCACTATGTTGAATTATTCCCTTTGAGCTAGTCATTTTGATTAATGTGGCTGTTGTGTGCAAATGTCTGTGACTCATGCCATGAAGAAGAGTGGATGGGGTTGAATGCTTTGGTGGCGTTGCTTCACCATCTTGCATGATCAGTGTTGTGTTTATGTGACCATAAAGGCGTCTATTGTGACACCAACAGAGTGGTTTGGTTCATTTTAACAGCATGTCTTTATATAGGATTTGTGTGGAAAAGTATACATTGTATTTAGGGCTGTCAAAGTTAACGCGATAATAGCGCTTTAATGCAAATTTCTTTAATGCATTAACTCAACTTGTGATTTTTAGGTTGTAGCGGACTCAATTTTAAAGCTAGAGTGGTACTGGCACCATATGAAAAACCTAAGGAATCCATGTCATGCTAACTTGTCGCCAAGGAGGCTAAATAACGCTCCAAACTTGCGCTAAATTTTGGCGAGAAAAAACTGGCATGGCCATTTTCAAAGGGGTCCCTTGACCTCTGACCTCAAGAAATGTGATTGAAAGTGGGTTCTATGGGTACCCACGAGTCTCCCCTTTACAGACATGCCCACTATGATAATCACATGCAGTTTGGGGCAAGTCATAGTCAAGTCAGCACACTGACACACTGACAGCTGTTGTTTCCTGTTGGGCTGCAGTTTGCCATGTTAAGATTTGAGCATATTTTACATGCTAAATGCAGTACCTGTGAGAGTTTCTGGACCCTATTTATCATTGTTTTGTGTTGTTGATTGATTTCCAATAATAAATGTGTACATATATTTGCATATAGCAAGCATATTTGCTCACTCCCATGTTGATAAAAGTATTAAATACTTGACAAATCTCCCTTTGACGTACATTTTGAACTGATAAATGATTAATTATGACAATCATGTGATTAATCGCGATTAAATACTTTAATCAATTGACTGCCCTAATTTTATTACAATTCCACTAAACAGTTAATATATCCAAAGTCCAGGATAATCTCATCAACATGTTCTTTATCTCCTGTTTTTCATGTATGTAACCATATTTTGTAACCATACTTTTTCAGCGTCTTGACAAGGACTTAAAAAAAAAAACAACTATCATCTATTAAGAATGGATGACATTGTGTGTGACGACACCCAGAGCCATAAAACAAAATAAAACATGACCTCTTGTAATTTTCTCACTGAATTCAACACATACAAAACACTGGAAGGATAATTTAGATCATTTGACGTAGGAGAGATGAAATAAAATACAGAACATAGCATCGCAGGGTGAGCGTGCAGATGTCTCTTTAAATGCAGCACCGTAACAAAGCTGTGACTGAATGATCTGCAGCTCTCTGTTCAGAATGATCCGATCAGCAACAGCTGCCACGACCAAACACTACGCTGCAATGAATGGATGAATGGATTACATACATTTGTACTGAAAAACAATAAGTAAATGTCATTTTTTTCTATCGAATTTCAGAGATGACACAAGCAGTTTAATATATAGTATAATGCAATTAAGAAAACATTTAAAATACAATCTATTGCAGCTCACTTATTGGTGCAGGACTGGTTGGTACATTTTGAACAGATAAAAAATGTGTGATTATTCTTGATTAAATATTTGAATCGATTGACAGCCCTAATTTAAAAATAATGGTTTAAACCTTTAGGAAAGGCACGTTTATTTGTATGGCACCTCAATACAGAGAGGCAATTTAAAAAGCTTTGCATAAGATGAAGAAATGATTAAAACACAACAAAAAACAACAATAAAAAGGAAAATAAAGTAAAACTAAATTAGATTAAATAAGAAAGAAATTCAAAATATAAAAGATGATGATACATTTCTGGACACTGGAATTATACCTGGAAAAAAAAAATTATATTTGCCTTTTTTTATTTAATGTTTATTTTATCAGGCAGTCTCATTGAGATTAAGATGTCATCTTCTAACAAAGCAGTGAAGTACAGGCTTGAGGCCAGTAGAGGCTGCCAGTCTACCTGATCTTGCACATCTCAGGCTGCCCCACAGTAACCAGGCCATCTCTCTTTACCCCCAAACAGACAAGGCCTACGCTGATGCCGACCTGCAGGCCTCATCGTCGGACAGCGAGGATGAACTGATGGGTCAGTATCAGGAAGCGGTCAGCCGCTCCCAAGGCCTCCGGGGAGGAGCCAAGGCGGCCGCTACTACCAAACACGCAGGAGGTTTCAGCTGGGAGAGCCGTCAGAAGTACAGCCCTCTGACTGCTGATTATGACGGCTACAGCAGCGAAGCCTCGGCTGAGGACGGTAGGTCAAAACTAGTATTCTTCCCTGCTGCTACTCATATATAGAGACAGTGCAGTTGTAAGGCTATTGCTCTTCATAATCACTTTGAAATGATGCCTCAACAATGGGAAGTTGCACTCATTTCATAGATTAATACAGATATTTCCCCTTATCACTGCAGTAAGCTTGAGCCAAATTCACAGACTCTTCTGCACCTCCGACCCAACAAACAGAAATGCGCCACACACGCACAACGTACACACACCGACACACACTGTCAGTTAATCCAGAGAGGTGATCAAAGCGAAGCTCCCGTTCAGCACACTCTCCGTGGGAGGGTTGTGAAACAGTCAACTGTCTGCATAATCTGCACAGCCGCAGCCTCGCACTTTTCTTTTCTTTTTTTTCTTTTTTCATGCATCTCTGTTTCCCATCTGCCCGACTCACCATCACAAGGCGTTTACCGTGGCGGATGGAAGGCAGGTTTTTCTTTTATCTCAACATAGACCAAGTCACAGGAGAACACCGGCACTGACCTATTTGGATCAGTCTGATATTTGACATACACGCTCCATTTGCACCATGAATGTCGAATCAATCATTTAGGGCGTGTAACACACTTGACATCATACTGCAATCATTGTGTTCAGGCGGAATGGTGCTATAATATGAACCAGAGGCTGAGAAGAAAATCTTTGTGATGCAAGCATTTAAAGGAATAGTTCAACATTTTGGGATTATTCATGACGATTGTCGAGAGTTAGATAAGATAAGACGGTCGATACGACTCTCTTGACTTTAAGTACGAAGCTACAGCTTAGCATTAACAGCTAGCCTGGCTCTGTCCAGAGGGAACAAAATCTGCCTACCAGCACCTATAAAGTTCAACGCTTCAGAAGTGCGGGCTAACTGTTTCCAGTTTTTATGCTAAGCTAAGATAACTAGCTGTAGCTTTACATTTACCGGACATACTGCACATGTACATGAGAGTGGTGTATCAATCTTATCGTCTTTAGGCTGGCCCACACTAACAGATTTTTCAAATCTTACCAGATTTTGAAAATGTGTGGGCCCCCACACATAATGACATTTTATGTTAAATTTAACAGTTTTGTTCCTATAGTGTGTGGTGAGCAACGATTTGACCAAAACAGCACACCACACCACACACTAACAGATTCCATTCATGGACAACAAGAGTACCGACCCAAAAAAATGGCAATCTCGCAAAATCTCTCGCGATCAAACGTGACTTTAGTGTAAACAAACATGGTGGATGAGGGTCAGGAAGAATTAGCGATGTTAGTTTTTGCACTACTTTGTACTGAAAATTCACGAAGGATGGATGGATGCAGTCATGGAGACATGTTAAATAAACATGTTGTTGTTGCAACAAATTAACAAATTGCTACTCCACTTCCGAGGTCCGTCTTACTACTACTTGCTTTGTGTTTTACATTAGCTCATGCATTAGCCACGGCCACCAAGGTGGCGGTGGATGTTCTTCCGTCAGCTTGGTTCCCAATTAGCTATCGTTCTTTCCCGCGTGACTGCGTCATCGGCTGTCCTCGGGGGTTCCCCACACACAACAGGAGATCCAATAGTAAATAATGAACATGTTTAATATTTATGATTTGAAATCGGTGCAGCCAGAATGGACTTCTGAGACGATCGGGGGATGTAAAAAAAACACTCTTAACAAACCTCACACCACAGGAATATCTGGAAGGATAACCTTTAGAACCATCAAAAGATCGGGGCTTTGCTGACGATTGTCGGGAGGGGGAGAATCGGGCCCAAAATCGGCTTGATTCTGGTGTAGTGTGTACCCGGCATAACTTTCGTCAAGAAGAGCATGAGTGAGTTCCAAGATGTATTATTTCTTGGAAGGAAGGAAATAAGCACGAAGGGCTCAAACCTAGAACAAAATAAGGATGATTACTCAATAAAAATAGTGACAAGAACTGTACATGTAAACCTGGATGTTGTGGATTTTTATGTAACATACACCTGATCCTTTTTTTAAGTAGAGGTGGTGATATCCTGCAGAACCGTATCAGATTGTAACATTGTATTTTTGTTTGTACAAAGATGCAAATCTGACATGACGCTTGTGTTCGACATCCTCCGACAAGAAATCAGCCGTGTTAATGTCTGACAGTGTTTTTCAAAGACAAAAACAATCTAAGCTTTGGCAGGGTCCTCAATCGGTGAATCATGTCTGAACCAGCTTTGTGTTATATAAGACAGTGGGATCCAAGGCAAGCCAAGTGTCTGGCACAAGCTATTTAAAGCAATCTTTGAATGTGTAGCTGAGGGATAAATAGCGCATGACATGCTTCTGACTCCATTAGTAAAGAAGCAACGCTCTGAACAAGGTTGGCGTTACGCAAGTGCTGCAAAAAGCTGTACGTCTCCTCATCACCACTAGATGGTCCCTGTCATCCTCAGATATGTGGCACCAGAAGGGCTGTTCAGTGATATAACATATTCAGATTTTCAGGTCATTTTGGTCGCATACATTCCTGAAGATGATTTTTGCTTTTGTAATAATAAGATCCAAACTGGAACACAATAGCCTAATTTAATTTCTGTCTCACAGCCACAGTGGTTCTTCATTTTCTGGCTTGAGGCTAATCAGTGATTCTTGTCAAGTGGCTCTCCGACAAGAGTGAGAACATAACGCATTACTGATTAGTTGTTGTCCACTTACAGGGCAAATTCAGAGCAAAATTTAAATCATGCTCCATTAGTTTTGTGCACGATGTCTGTAAATTATTCATAATATTCTGTTCAGTTTATCCAAATTAACAGTCAGTCAAATAAAGCTTTAAACATCAATGTAGTTAAATTAGACCACTATTTAGAACAGGGGTTCCCAACCTTTTTTATTTTGGACCCTTTAAAACAAAACATGTTCAGATTATTTACTCAATTATTTGATTCATTGTTTTGTCTGTAAATGTGTGAATATAAATTTAGTTAAAATGTGCAGTATGAAGAATTGCTTGTTTTAATCGACTAAAGGCCTTTTTTTCTCGTGTGATTAATTTGCACGTCAATGTATTTTTTTTGAAGTGTTATTTTTGTCATGAGTACTTCCACACAGAACACGAATATTATGCGGCCAAAAAGCGACAAACTTTTTTTTTCGGAACAAGGTTTTCTGAGCTTTCGCACCGCAAACAAAGGCATCAGCCAATAAAGTTGTGCGGAATTAACGGGTTAAGTTGTGTCTATATTTATGAAACACGGAGGCTGCGTAGTCCGAACCAAGACAACAAACTTTATTACTCCTTACCAACCTTGACAAAGGCAGCGCAGACCAGATCCACTCCTCCCGTTCTTACCTTTAACAATAAAAGGCCTAGACATATAATATTCATAGGCGGGCATGTCCTTTATTCGTGCAGTCCAATTTCAATTCAATTTACTATCATTCTGTATATGACATTCTCACGTTTGAGAAGCTGAAACTCGGGAATATTTAGATTGAATGCTCTGCTTAAAAAAAGAATGAAATGATAAATTATTTATCAAAATTTTATTTAATTCTGTGGATAGACTAATCGATTAATCGAGGAATCGTTTCAGCTATACTTTCAACCCCATGACTGATTTGTTCCTTTCTTTTATTAGAATAATGTTTAGAGTCCCAAAGAAATACGATTAAGAAGTGATTCAATAAGAACAAAAAGCAAAGACTATAGAGGGTTAGTCTAAAATCTTAAGCATAAACCTGCTTTCTTCTTCTGTTCAATCATCTTGAGACCCCTCAAATGTATCTTGCAACCCATTGCGGGGTCCCAATCCCTAGGTTGGGAACCACTGGTTTAGAAGATTCACTATGTGTCTTGGTGTCATGTTTGTAAGGAAATTTACTGTATTACTACATTCTTAATTTACTGGGACTGGGTCTTTTTGAGAAAATATGTGGTGATCTGACTTGATAGGATTACTGTTCTACTTTTCATTTAATGTATGTCAAAGTAGCAGGTCACACTAGACTCAAGACATTTTAGTTTGTTGGTGAAAGTCATGACTGACTTGTTTTCTGTAGCAGTAACATTATGTAGCCAGTGTTCCTTGTTAGAGAGAGAGAGGCAGGGATTTGAGTCATGTGTGCCCGACAGCAATAATTTGAAATTTTCTTGGTTTATTTATACAACAACATTTTAGCTATGAAAGATCTAGTGTTTGTTTTTGTGTGCGTCAAATTTTGCCTTAAAGGTTTGAAGGATTATATAGAATATTCAACGTTGGAAGCAGATTATTTCTTTCTGTAAAGTAAAACGAGGGCACAGAGTGAACATATCCACGGAGGGAAATTCAGATGCGTTTGCAGTTTCTCTAAACTTGTTGGGATCATCAGATTATTGTCATCCGTTTACTTGTAATAAACACACTAATCTGATCCGTAGCCTGGAGAGGAAGTGGAGCGACAACTCTGTCCATCCAGGGCTGCACTTTACTAGAGGTTCGTTATTTTCCTCCCCGAGGTAAGGCTTTGATGGTTGCGGATCTCTCTCCCACCGAGCCATCATAGATCAGCAATGACCACGCGGTGACCTCACACCAGTCCCGACATCAGGTCCCTCCAGGATAGAAAAATATTATTAGAAACGTAGACATAGGTAGTTTTCATGATGTAGCTGAGAGAGTCCACTTCATTTCAAACAACCTGTCGTTTAAGTTCTGAGGCGCCTGTGTTATTTTCTCTCGACTCCCACTGCTGCGTGTGTTTGTCTGCGAGTATGAAGAGCTTTACCCTCAGGACATATGTATTATACATGAGGAGGATTGTGCAGAGGCTGCAGAATCAGGCGAGGCGGGTACCCCCGGTGGCACCGCACAGCCTCCCAAAATAGGATGTAAGCAGTAAGAAAGAAAGGAGGTTTGTCTGGACCAACTTCCGTTCTCTTCTCTGAGGTGAGCGTGCTGTCATGACCGCTCGATGAGGACACAATACTTTTTTTCATGAATTATTTCAGCGTCAGCGAAATGATTCGAACAGACTAATTCATAAAAAAGTGCGCTTAGCTTCATTTTAAAACTTGTTTTCATTATGATGAGTTGTTAACTTTGTCTAATGTGCTACTTTAGATGAGAAATGCTAGAAAACTTGGCTTTCTGGGTGGAAGGATTTCCAGTACTTCGACTTCACCGGCTAACAATCGGTCCAGTAACACTGTAGATCTCAATACTTTTTGGTCATGGAGAAAATACAGGTATATATGACCTAACATGTCAGTGAGCATCACGAACAAGTCTCAGAGGAATAGTTTGACATATTCGGAAATACATTTATTTGCTTTCTTGATGAGAGAAGGTTGATACCACTGTCAATTCACGTTCACAAACGGTTACAGAGCTACAGAATCAGGAAGAATGACCACGCGGCCATCTTGCTGAGGTCAACGTATGTAAACAAACTACGAAGCATGCCCCGAGTGACGCAAGAGGTCAGGAAATGCATGACAGACCAAACCATTTTTTGGGAAAAGGTAGGGGAGGGAAAGTAACATTGTTTTTGACCACTATGTCATGGAAATAAATAATAAAAATAACAAGGTTTTATGTGATTCACAAATAATATATAGGGTTTCTGCAATTATGAATTTATGAGAAATTATTCCAGCAGATTATTTAAAGGTTAGAGGGCCCTCCCTTGACCCAGGGCCTGATACAGCTGACCCGGTGTTCTCCAGGTGTAACATATAACATGTTAATTAGTGAGTTTAAGAGGTGCTGGTAGGTGGATGTTTTTACTGTAGGACAGAGCCAGACCAGCTGTTTCCCCCTGCCTCCAGTCTTGGTGCTAAGCTAACAGTCTCCTTCATGTTCTATTCCTTTAAGAGGACACATTTAGGAACATTTAGTGCCCTTTACGAGAACTCACAGTGGTATGGTATATGGGGTCATTTGTAGGAGAGGAAAATCACTTATTCTGAATTTTGATGGTGCAACACATTACTGCTCACTAGGAGTATTAGTGACAGTATTTCTTTCAAAAGTCAGCTGCAACTAACAAGTACTGTCTGATTAGCCAATCAGGCGATGGAATGCAGGCATCCAGCTGGCCAGAGGAAATGATAGCATGTACAAATAAAAAATTGAGAGTTTTCACTACAGTGTAGTGCAGTTACAGTAGTTATTAAACAGCCAGATTTAGTTCCACCAGTCGATGTTCAACACATCATTCCCTCAAATATTCCCCATATTCCATATATTGACATGAGATGATTTCGCACCATGAATAAAGGCGTCAACCAATCACAAACCACGACGCTAAACTTTTTTTTTTACCTCTTTCAAGGATCCGATCCACTCCTTCCATTCTTACCTTTCACAATAAAAGCCCTAGATATATAATAGTCGCAGGCGAGTATTTCACATATTCGTGCTGTTTATTCGTCACACCCTCCCACCCCCACCCCCGGTGTGTAAAAGCCTTTACTCTCGGAAAGAAAGCGAACACATTTCCCCAAGGTTGAGGTTAAGAAATGAAGCCAGTTGATGAACAGAGGAGCCACATAGCTCAGATCATTTCCAAACAAGTGTGTTTGTGTTTGTCCCAGCGCTCAGAGGCACGCACAAAGAGGCATATCTAGCAAAACACCTTGTAAATCCATTTCCACAATACGTATTTACTATATAGCCATGTACAGATCTATAAAAAAACATACTAGAATATATATTATAACTTACCATTTGTTTGAATTTACCTCAGTCATACATTGCTGTGTTTAAATCAGGCTGAATTGTGTTACAAACATTCATAAAACAGTAGCATCCTACATAAACTGATACGGGCCTTTTGCCTAAAGCAGTTGGAGCCTTTACTGCTTGCATTATTGATAGCTACTGATTGATAGTCGTGATGTTTAACTGTTGCTTTGTGAAATCTCGACATACTGTCTTGTAAAACTAGAAGGTGCAAGATGGATGAGGGGCCACTAAAGGAGGGGGGTCCTTGTCGCCATGGAAAGGACAACGAAGTGCTGCTCCGCTCATTTGTCACCTAAGATATTTATACCTGAGTTTCACAGTCGAGATTCACAAAAGCACAAACTGTTTCTCCCACGTACAGAGGTACAAGACGGCAAAACAAGGCGACTGCCAGTACAGAGGGGGATGCAACTCTGTGAAGGAAGGGCGGGTTAGACGAGAGGGGGGAATGGTAACCATCCCAATTAGCGGGCTGGAGAAAAGAGTAGTGCTTTTACACAGCAGCTTCCATCAAATCAACCGCCCCCGGCTCAGCGGGAAAAAAGCTGCTCAAAATGGATTTGCTCCTTTTATCAAGCCCTCCATGACACTTAGTTAAGACTCCTTTGCCTCCATCCTGCCACTGTTATGTGCCACTTTGAGGTGGTGTCTCACACTGACATTATTAAGAGTGAAAGTTTCTAGAACTTGGGAGAAAGCTGGAACAATGAGTTGGAGAGGGTTACGTCATCACAGTGTTGGCTTTTTCCAAAAGTTATGGAGACAGAAAAAGAAGAAGGTTTTTTTTTTTTTTTTTCCCCCAAGTTATTTTCTTCTTCATCTTTTGTTTTCTTTCTTTCTGTTTTTTTTTTTTTTTGTTTTGCAAGAGACCGGGGTTTAAAGAACTCTTCGCCAGTGTCCCTATGGGAGTATTAGCATCGGCTGCTCAATTTTTGTGAATCCAAATTGGACAAGGGAGGCAGATTTGAGAATGCAGCTGACAACACTATTCAGCGTTCTTTATAAGTGCCACAGAGACTCTCGGTATAGCCTCATTCTCTTGCCTTCCAGGCAAACTGAATCATTTAGAAAGGTGAGAGGCATGAAATCTGTGGCAGATTAAGAAGTATTCAGTTCAGTCCTTTAATGGTGCATATCTGATGTTTTATTTAGGTTGTGCATTCAAAAGATTCCTCTCAGAGAGTGCATTATGCTCACAAGGATGGGCAGAATGAGCTCTCATTTGTCAGAGGCAAAATGAAATATATGATAAATTGCCGACAGTCATTGTATGACTCAATGCTAAAGAATTACATGAACGATGCACGTTATACCAGAAAATAAGAATCTGAATTATACCTGAGCATCGAGGTGCGGCTACACATCAAACATTTACTCTAACCTCGGTAAATAAAATATAAAATAAAATGCAGAAGTGCATAAGCATTAAGACTGTGTAAGCCTTTAATAATGAGCGCTTCACTGTCAGTAAATTCAGCCTTTCTGTGTTGTACTCTAGTGTTAATTCTGTAAACTCATTACAACACGAGTCCACTCACTCTTTCTCTCTCCATCTTGTCTCCTGTTATCTGGCATTGTTGTTATAAATGGATTAAAATATTTGAAAGGGCGATTCGGTCTGCTTCTAAATTAAACCAATACTTATCAGCATATGTTGTTAAATACCGATCTTCCCTACATCCCCAATACGAAGATGGGGAGGCTGCTTTTAGCTGCAATGCTGCACTAGGGCTGTGTATTGACAAGAATCTGGCGATACAATATGTATCATGACACAGGGCTAACGATTCAGTAGCGATATATTGCGATACTGTAAGCATGGTGATATTTTCTTTAATTTCATTTTAGGAAAACTGTCATCGTATAAAGAACACACCGGAAATACACCATTTTAGAATAGGCAAAAATAACACGTCTACACTGCATGCAAAACCATGCATGGTTTTTGCCCCAAACAGCATGTGATTATCATAAAGTGGGCATGTCTGGCTGTAGAAGAAGAAAAGTCATAGTCAGTAGGCTTCATTCTCTGGGGACCAAGAATGTCTGTATAAAATTTCATGGCAATCCATATAATGATTGAATGAAATTTGACCCTGGACCCAAGTAGTTAACCTATCCAACCGACCAACATTGCCATTGCTATAGTACTGCTGCTGTCTTGGCTAAAAAGAGCCATGGTTGACTTTATCCACATCGTTCAAATGAAAATCAAAGATCATTGTGTATGATAATCATCATTATGATGATAATAATCTGTACATTATTGTGATCTCTCCTGATTTCGTCCCAACCAGCCAACTGCATCCAGAGGATGAGACGAACGCCGCCGCTGGACGAGCTCCAGCCGCCTCCCTATCAGGATGAGAACGGCTCTCCGAGGATGTCCTGCACGCTGTCCGACCTGGGAGACGCCAAGTGTGATCTGTCCTACACCAGCGGCAGTCCCCACCTGTCCTTTGGGAAATGCCCCAGCGAGTGCAGCGACGGCCACGAGACCGAGAGTTACCTCAACAAGGGCTACGAGGAGGATGTACCCAGTGACAGTACAGCTGTCCTCAGCCCAGAGGTAAAATACCAGATATGACTAGAGATGAACATGTTGAGGTTTTGTATTGCACATTTAAAACATCTCATTGGTTTCTGTAGGACATGTCAGCCCGTGGATCAGCTGCTCGGCTCCCTAAAGGTTACGAACCAGATCCAGTCGCAAAATATGGCACTCTGGACGTGGTGTATGACTACGACTCAGAGGACCAGCAGCTGGCGGTCACCATCATGGCAGTGTCGGATCTTCCCGCCCTAAAACGCACGGGCAACATCTCCTGGCAGGTCCACCTGGTGCTGCTGCCCACCAAGAAGCAGAGAGCCAAGACAGGAATCCAGAGAGGTCCGTGCCCAATCTTCACCGAGACCTTCCACTTTAGCCACGTGGAGTCGGAGATGATCAGCAATTACGCCATCCGGTTCCGCCTTTACAGCATGCGGCGGATGAAGAAGGAGAAGGTGCTTGGGGAAAAGGTGTTCTACCTCACCAAGCTCAACCTTCAGGGCAAAATGTCGGTGCCGGTCACATTAGACCCATGCTGTGCCCTCCCGGTAAGTAGGATCAAAGCAGGTGTTGGCTTTCAAGCGCTCTCTAAACACCTCACTAATTGCTCCTCTACGTTAATCGATCTTTCATGTGTGTGGATAGCATTTTCAAAATGAGGTTATGTCTTCTAGCTTGAGAGAATATAAAGATCTAAGCAGCTACTACTGTTTGTCTTGTTGGGTTTTGCTGTTGATAGTGTTAGGAACTAAAGTAGTAATAGGAACTAATACACATTCTTGATATTGCACTAGATACAGTATATACCAATTTTTCTGAATGTGTGCAAACATTTCCAGGGTGGCGAATCCCAGGTCAGCCTCTCCGACATGACATGCAGTGAAAGCGCCTCATCATTCCAGTCAGTCAGCCAGACATCCACACCGGAGATCCTCGTGGGCCTGGTGTACAACGCCACAACAGGACGTCTCTCTGTGGAGATCATCAAAGGCATCCATTTTAAAAACCTGGCTGCCAACAAGCCACCCAGTAAGTACTCTAAAACGTTTTTATTTGAGTCATTGCCAAGAGAGCAGTGAAGAGTGTAAACAATCTTTCGTGACCTGTTTCAGATGGGAAAATGACAAGTTGAACCTGTGCATACGGATGTATACTTAGCAGCAAATGTCACAAACAATGATACTGCTTTTCTATACCAATCTTCAAAATTTGTAGTTTATAAAGATTGGCAATCCATACAGGCCACCAACTTGTTTTTTGTGTGTTAGCCTTTTAAGTATACTAGTATATCATCAGTATACAACTCATTCATTCCCTCTTAAATTAGTATAAATTGTAAATGGCACTGGCACACTTACAGAAAATGAGGAGCTTGAATCATTCTTGGAAAAATATGTCAAAACTGATGTGAAAGACCTTTGTTAAATGTATATTAAACTAGAGACCATCTTGTGATGGGATCACACCAGCCGCAACGCACCGACGCATCGAACCAGGGCTGTGAAGTGGCGGGGACCAATGGCCCCTTACCCACTTCTCACGCCCCTACTTCTGACATCCTTGCTCTGACCTCACCCATCTTCGAAATTGGCCTTTATTTCGATCTCAACTACATACCTGTAAAGTTTTGTGAAGCCAAAACGGGCCAGGGTTCTCTAAAGTGGTGTGGGGGATGGGTCCTTCCGGTGTCCTTATTTGGACCACGGCCATTTTCAAACTCAACCTTCATTTCAATCTCAACTATACACCTGTAAAAGTTTCGTGACTGCATCTTACACGATTATGGTAATGCCATTGAGTTGAGAAAATTTGTCCATAGACAGACATAAATATAGACCTTTTCAAGCTGACAGGAAGTAAACTTGGACAAAAGCTGTTGCCCTAGCAACATAATGGCAATGAGAAGGTCTATAAACCCTTGGCAAAGTACTCAAAACTGCTCCTGTGGTAGTTCCCAGGACCACATTTTGCCATGATGACACACACACAGACTCACAAGGTGAAAACAATACTAGCGTAGCTGTCGCAGTGCGGCTGGTAATAAATGTTATTTGCTTTAATTTGTCAAACTAAGACTGAGCCAGAGAGAAACTAGGCACAGCTTCTCCAAATGAGAGATAATCTGATCTATCTCTGCTGTACTGCCTGCTTTTCAGTTTTCCTCTGGTTTGATCCCTGGTTTCCTCATTTACTGGTCAGTTTCCAGGGGTCTGAGCAGCATGTTCAAACAAAAACTGCCTCTTGTTGAACTTTGTGCAATGTTGTCGGCCCTTTTGACCCTGTTTCTCTTTCCTTGCATCTTCTATTATGTCTGCACCTTGAAATTCTCTCACCCTACTGCCTTTTTGACATCTTGGTCCATTGTTTTCTCTTACTGCTGTCCAACCCTTGTTGTCAGATGGGCTGTTCTGTTGTCTAAAACACTTGATAGGTGGACAGGTTTATATTATCAGAGGTGAGTCTCTGTCCCTGCCACAAAGTGAGGTGTGATTGCTGTTGTATTGTGGCCCTTTTCATACTATCTTCATGGATGCAGTCAATCAAACACAGAGCATTTTCCATTGGCTAACATTTGTAATTTACATTCTTTACGTTTCCAACTATTTTATTTGCTTATCTGGGTTCCATGATAACATCTGTAAAACATTTTTTTCCTGCAAAAAACAGTTGGAAAAATTAATGATTTGTGAGGAAATAGAAGAATGTGACAACCAAGACATTGACAAGCACAAGAGCCATTGCTAAAAGTGAGTGTCAGTCACTGTCTTTTCTAATTTGGATTGGTTTATTTGACTTAAAACAACAGTTTGACATTTTGGGATAGAAGAATATTCAATTTCTTGCTGAGAGTTAGATGAGAAGATCAATACCACTTTGAGAAGTTACAGCCAGCAGTTGGTTACCTTAGCTTAGCATAAAGACTGGAGACAGGGAGTAACGAAATCCCTCCGCTCCATCTCCGCTGATTGTCTGGCTGTTACTGTGCCAAGAAATAGTGCAGCACATGAACGCAACATGTCGTTTTTATGCTTTGGTTTTGTATAGATAAAAAAAAAAAATAGGGTTGCCCCCTCTTAGTCGATTAATCGACTAATCGGCCATTGTCGCCTTAGTCGACTAAGATTTCTTTAGGCGTTTTTTTTCCTGCCGAATGACTTATTTCCAAGAAAGTTATGAGCACATCTCTGGTAAACACCTGAATTAAAGTGGTGTTTTTGTGTTATTCTTTGTGGAGAAACTCAGTTTTAAAGATCTGTAGATTAAATCAACTAATCTATTAGTCGACAAAATCGTATGAGTGTTAGTCAACTAAGAATTTTTGGTCGAGGACAGCACGAAAACAAACGAGAGGCAACATATTAATTTGTCATTTTTCATTGTAACTCCTTCACACACACACTTTAAAATTGAAACACTTATCCATGAAGATGGCTGCTTGCTGTAAACCCTTGTTCCCTTCATTTTTGAATGTGTATGTCTTGTGACTCATCGAGCCCAGCAACCACTCTCCACTACCTGTGTCGTGTCTTGTGTGCATGCCAGTGATGCCTGCAAGTCTTTCATGTTTTCACTCAGAAGTAACACTTCATGCTAACTCAATCCGGTTTGCTTGGTGGCTGCTGGCCAGCCAGAAGAAAATGCTGTGCGTCATTGATTGCTGCTTTTATTCAAACAGTGCACTTTGGCATGCTCTAGGTGTAATTTTACATTTTTCAGTTGTGATTACAGCATGTGAAACAGAAACAGGACTTCTGTGACAGAGTAGAGCATACATATTCATCTAAAAGACACACTGTACTGTCCTCCCATTAATTGCTGTGTTCCTTGTATTTATGAATGTCTGTAACTAATGACTAGCTGCCAGATTTCGATATTGTTTTGTGCCTTCCTGAATAGCATATCCACGTACTGTATATAAATTGAGTTTGGAAAATAGTCACATCTGGTAACACGGGGAAAAAAAAAAAATCTTTGTGCAAAATCCTTATGAAGGCCTTGATTGACTTTGTGCGTCTCACAAAGTGGAAAGAGCGCGGTGAAAGATGCAGAGCAATTTCACAGCTCCTTTTCTATAATTTCAAAACAGTACCAAGCCGACAAGTCAAGTTAATCATCAGTCGCAGCCCCTCTCATTCAGCAACAATACCAAAGAGCCATGCATCACCGCTACTGACCACTTAAGACATCCACGGCTCTACAGAGCCCATTCAGCAGCAGTCAAAAAAGAAATCAAGGCTATTTTTTTCACTGTGCTTTTATGTCAAAGAGAGCAACTGAATGTGTGATTCAAGGCGGTGAGCTAGGCGTTGGAAGGCAGCTGGCACTCGACAGCATGAAAGCCTCGGCAATTCATTCCTTACACTCCCTCTTAGACAGGAACATAATACACAGCATTATTATGGAGTACGGTTGTAGACGAGGGGCGAAACACTCTCAAAGACCCATTGTGATTGCCAGTCTTGCCTCGTTTACTTTCCGCTGGATTTGTGGCTTCAGTTTATATCATGATTTCTGCAGGGAAATGAGGAGTGAAAAAGGAAAGCGTGAATGTAGAATCACTTGATAATGCCAGTGTTTTTTTTCCCTTTTCTCCTCTTTGCAGCGAAATGAATGAGATTTATTGGGAATGATTTTTTGGGAATATGCACTGATTTACAATAAAATAGCATAGATAAAAGGGAATCAGCTGGTTGGAAAAGATGGGAACTGTCACACAGACCAAGATTATCAGTAACATAACTGCTAATGTGAAACGTGTTTTCTGCTTGATTATAAGGATGTTGAGCTAGGTTTATTGTTTGGTGCCACGTCAGAAAGGTTAATACCATTGTCGCGACGTTTTAGAATTAGGCACCAGTCACTTAGTTGTTCCCAACCTGGGCTCAGGGGGATGCCAAAGATCACAGGGTGTGTGCCAGGATTTGTCTGCTCTGAGATTGTCTAAATTAGATTTGCACATGTATAACTAAAATCATAAAATTTACTGGATAATTTATACAAAATTCTGTACATAAAAAAATTTAAAAAGATATATTTTTTTTGCGACTTAGTAGGCCACATTCTGGCATTTCTGCACATTAGTGGATAAGGATCAGACTAGTATTATACTATTTGTAGAATTAGATTCTAGTTGTGGCTGCATAGGATTGTTTCCGACTTGTGTGATCCAAACATTTCCAATAACTTCAATGTCCAGCGTAACGTCCAAAAGTCCAAATGTATTGAAAAAGATAAATGTATTAATTTCCAAAATTCACAACATGTTTTTATTAGGGCTGTCAATCGATTAAAATATTTAATCACGATTAATCATGATTAATTGCAAATTAATCACACATTTTTTATCTATTCAAAATGTACCTCAAAGGGAGATTGGTCAACTATTTAATACTCTTATCAACATGGGAGTGGGCAAATATGCTTGCTTTATGCAAATGTTTGTATATATTTATTATTGGAAATCAAATAACAACACTAAACAATGACAAATATTGTTCAGAAACCCTCACAGGTACTGCATTTACCCATAGAACCCATTTTCATTCACATATCTTGAGGTCAGAGGTCAAGGGACCCTTTTGAAAATGGCCGTGCCAGTTTTTACTCACCAAAATTCAGCATAAGTTTGGAGCATTATTTAGCCTCTTTGCGACAAGCTAGTATGACATGGTTTGTACCAATGGATTCCTTAGGTTTTGTAGTTTCATATGATGCCAGTAGCTTCACTCTAGCTTTAAAACTGAGCCCGGTAGGCTACAACCTCCAAAATATCGATTGCGTTAATGCGTTAAAGAAATTAGTGGCGTTAAAATGAATTTGCGCTAAAGCATTATTATTGTGTTAACTTTGACAGCACTAGTTTTTACCTAACAAAATATCCTGCTTTAATCAATAATTGTTGCTGTTTAGCCTTTAAAAAACAAAATTTTCACAGCGGTCAAAAAACAGTTTGCTCTCTCGCTCGCTGCACACAAAGGGAGGCAAGCACCTGTATTAATGGGGCGGCCTATCAGCAATTTAACAGTACCATAAATTACATTTATACAACCACAATAACAAAAAACAACTTCAAGTTATAGTAAATTAACTAAGATGTTACAAAAAAAAGATTATATTATGTAACTACATTCACTTAACGAATCCTTCAAGATGTCATCAGTTTATTAATGTTGATAGAACTGACAAGTTATATTCATTTAGGAAAGTTGATTTAATAAAGAAAGACTTAACTCATTTAATACACTGAATCACCTTTTTCAAATTGAAGATTTTATTTGAGGATTTGTCTTTTTTTGACATCATAAAATATGGCTCAGCTTCTCTTAGATACAAGTAGTGGTGGCTTCAAGGAAATTAGGTTGGGTCCACCACTAACTTAGTACATGTTTTTGCACATTCTCATTTGTTTGCATCACGTTTTGGACAGAGCACGTTTTGGGACACTGCCCATGGGCTCTAAAAGTCTGTGCACGTTATGTCATGACACTGACATTATGTCAAAGTCAGGGAAAATAATAGTAGCTGCTGGAGGGCTTTCCTGATGAGGAACATTAATTTGATCTACCTCATCTGTTTTAGAAGCAGCTCCTCATCCTCTAAGTACAGGCAGACGCATCGCTAACTTTTTCTAGTCCATCTTTATCTTCACCATTATCCCCTACTTCAGGTTAGACATACGGTAGTTGCATAGCAACAAGACAGAAGTAACGCTGCTCGCACCCTTTGAATTCTCACTCTGCTATCAGGAACACTCACAGCTGCGTTGTGTGTTTGATCAGGAGAAAAACCGCATCCTATGTGGTCATGATCTTATACATCAACTGCCGTGACGTTATTACAAGAACAAATGCTTTGTGGGGAAAATGGGTCATGCTTCGCTGCAGAGGAAACACAGCTGCGGCAGGTAGTAATGCTTTAATTCAAAGAGAATACACCAGAGGAACATGAGGATTTTGCACAAATGATCCAAGTTAGGTGCCATACATTTAAAAATAGATCTAAAGGTTTCCATTATTTCCGCTTTAATTTGTCTACTCCACCTGTTTCTTGCTCAGATACATATGTTAAGCTGACCTTACTGAACTCCATGGGCCACGAGATGTCCAAGTGTAAGACGTCCATCCGTCGAGGTCAGCCCAACCCGACCTACAAAGAGACGTTTGTCTTCCAGGTAGCTCTTTTCCAGCTATCGGACGTCACGCTCATCCTCTCCGTCTACAACAAGCGCAGCATGAAGCGCAAGGAGATGATCGGCTGGATTTCGCTCGGCCTCAACAGCTCCGGAGAGGAGGAGCTCACCCACTGGACTCAGATGAAAGAGTCTAAAGGACAGCAGGTTTGCCGCTGGCACAGTTTGTTGGAGTCCTAACAGTAAGAGGAAGCGAGGACAACTGCGCGGAGCAGTTGTCATCCCAGACGGGCGAGAAATGGGTGTAAGCTCAGCTGGGATAAAGGGGATGTGACAAGACGTCCAGGCAACCAGGGTCAATGTAGATGAAGAGAAAGACACAGTCCGCACTCTTAACTTGGCACAGCATAAAGCATTGTCATGGCGTTGTTTGTAAAATCACTGACAGCCATTGATTAATCATACGGCTTGTATTGTGATGTAATTTTTTTTTCATGGTTTGCCTTGTAATGGCCTTTAAGTTTCTGTAGATGGCACTCTGTTTTTGTCTGTTGAACTGGTTGAGCTGGGACCGGTAAAAGAAGCAGATCCTGGATGAAGTTGTTGAGTAAACTATTGTCTGATAATTTTGTGTATCCACACCTCCAGCTCAAACAACTGACGTCAGGAGTATCCTTTAATCTTAACAGAAAGGTTTACAACATGAAACATTTGTTTTTCTGTCTGTATACAAGAAGTTTATAACGTAAATTTAAGAGTTGAACAAGGAAATAGCTTTCAATTTAGAAGCCAGAACATGGACATGCATGGCCACTTTTCAAATCAGTAGCAATTATTTTCTATTTCTTCATGGATTCTGAAGCACCATTGTTAAAGACCTTGACAACAACTTTTTTCAGTTTCTTACTATGAAACTCTTACTCAAAATATTCCACTGCAGTTATTTCACATAAGAGATTTCTACATTAGTATTCTTTCTCCTTGTTTTTCTCACTGGTTTGAAGTGGACATGGCTTAATTGGAAAAAGGTGATGTCATGTATTACCATAAACCAGCCAGAGTTACAGTCGTCAGGCAACATTTGAATCAGAATCCGATGACAGTTATGGGTTTGTTTGCTTACGTTACCAGTACAAACAAACCACACCCGCAGATTTTGATTGGCTAACTCTAAATAAATATTTACTAACAATTATGTAGTTTTCCAGTCTTAAACTGGTGCTTAGTCATTTCTTCATGAATATTTAAGGTAACAGAGATGTCTGTTGTTTAAGCCGGAGGTGTGGCTGCATGAAGCTGCCATCACTGATCATGCTAGCTACCCTACTCGTCATGTATCGATCACGATCAAATCTTTGTGTTTTGGACGACTTCTTCCGTTCAGGGAAATCATTAGTGAAACAAGTTACATGAATTGAACATGGATACAATTTAGGTTAAAGCTAGGGTTGGTAATCTTGAGAAACCAGCAAGAGTACGATAGATTTAAAAAAATGATCCATGAAAGTAGCGAGCAGCACTAGCTCCTAAAGTCCCTAAATCTAGCGAGAAAGTCGCCAAGTAGACAACATCGACAGCCCGTCCCTTCAGGCCTCCCTCCAAAGCCACTCTCCCACAATTATCATTATGAATGTAAACATATCGTAATAGAGTGCTCCAGGGATGACGTATTTGTGTAGTCCAACCAGGAAGTTAGAATCGCCCTGGGTTCCCTCGACAAAAAGCCAATGGGATTTAACCTTTGTGTTTTGGATTATTGCAAAAAATAAGCTCTGTGCCAAACAAATAAGATAATAAGATAATCTTCACCAATGAACCCAACTTTTATGATTTTTGAAGAGTAAATGTAATCGCCAGTAGTAAAAGATAACGTTAGGCTATAAACAAACTACACCACAAAATTCACGAGTGGAATATTTATTAATGTATTTTATGTTGTAGAACAAAATGTTTCAGGCATCTAACTAAAAACCCATTGACTCTCAGACGAGGGAACTGGAAGTGCTAAAATGGTAACTCATTTCCGGGTTTTAGGACTCATTCCTGTAGCACTCTATGAACGTAAACAATAAACATGGCTATTGGTAGTACTTACAGCTGTCAAGCTAGCAGCTAGTGGAAGACTCTGGTGATACACAATGAGTGCACGCAGGCAGGCAGGCAGGTAGCCCGTCCAGTCATCGTCCAATGATTGGATGGGTTTATTACACTCCTGCGACAGCCACAGATACCAGATTTGTTTTCCTTTTTTTTTTTTTTGTCAGAGCATTTGATTTATAGATTGCTTTCGGAATGTAATGAGAATTTCAACAAATATAACAAATGTGTTTTTGAAGAACATTACCAACCCTAGCTTTAAATCACCATGTTGAAAATATTGCTGATTATTACTTTGCCAAAGCTTAACTCGCTACATCCCAATGTGTCTACTGCAAATTCATTGCAATTGTCTTTTGCATTCAGACGTGCAGGACTCTCTGGGGACGGAGGCATGTTGAAAGATATGTTGAAGGCCAGGCGGAAGCGGTGGCCATTTTAGATAGTGAATATATGAAGAATTAATTTTGAGACTTAAACTGAATTACTACACTTGAATGAATCCCTCTCAGTCGACACTGCCGAGCCTCAACTTAAGTAAACAAAACATCAACTCCATCATTTTAGACATTTTTGTCAGGCAAATAAAATTCATGACATGTAACCTGACAGTGGAAGTGTAACGGTTGATGTCGAGATGAAGTTCAATAGTGATCTCTGAGAAGAAATAAGCATTTCACATTGTTAGATATTTTTAGAAAACACCAGTTTGTGGAAGCACTGACAGATTGAGATATGTTATATATATAGAAAAGCATAATAGTTGCTGTGGTGGTTGTGTGATCTTGAGTTTCCATCCACCATTCAAAAGTCACACGGAATGTCAAAGGCATATTCAAAGACTCTTTTTTAATGTATTGAAATTAAAAATAACTCGGTCACACATCGCAGCAGTAACAGGTGACAAGTAAATGTACCTGTTGCTCTCTTTTACCTGCACTGGTGCTAATACGTGCTGTGGCCTGCGCCCACAGAATCCCTTGCCTTATGGTTTAGTCAGTTCACAAATTTCTGTAAGTGGACCCGGTACAAAAACAGACACGGACACACCCTCAGAGCACACAGACCTGCATCCATAATTACAGAAAGCACACACGGCACCACTCAACCTCGCCGAAGGGAGCTCAAACGGTTTTCACAGGAACCGCAGTGTGCATTGACTAACTTGCAGAATGTCGACAGGCGAATGGGTTGTATTTTTAGCTGTGGCAACACTTCATTTCATTTACAGACAACAGAAAAATGCATATACTCGTTACTGTGCCTGTGGTTGTGGTGAAAGCTAGCTTTGTGCAGTGTTTACCAAGTGAATGTGTGTGTGTGTGTTGACTGGAAAGGTACAGTAAAGGGGGGTGTGGGGGGGCTGTGATATAGGTAGTTGTTGCATTTTCTCGTCGGGTGTGACAATTTCTGACTTTAATTACCAATATTTAGAACAAAGTAACCCACTTCTTGATTGTCTGCCACACACTTTATATACAGTACATGTTTTCTTAACTATTTTTGTATCAATAATGGGGAGAAAGTTGTGTTAAAGACAGTTAAATAGTGAATCAAATAATAACCCGCCCTGTGAGCAATACTATTCTGGATTGCTATTGTTTATTCTGTGACTTTATTTTGTGTTTTAGAGGAGAAAGTAACACAGTTATGTCTTATAGCTCTGGTCCTCTTTACATTCCCTTCTCTAAAAACCAGAAAGGGACGTGACGGAAACCGGCACCGAGCTCATCTCAAAAACAATCTTTTCAGCTTTGACGCTTTTTAACAGTGTGAAACAGAAGCACAGCCTTTACAGCACAACAGTGAAACACACCGTGTAAAAGATAGCTTGGCAGCAGCAGCTCACTTGTACTTGCAGAGAAATGCATCATATATCATCTGAATCCAAAAAAATGTGCCTCTTGCAACATTTGTTTTCTGATCAGCCTGGATCATTTGATTTGACTTAATTCTCATGTCTCACCGTTCAACAGCCTGCAGTAAAAAGGGGAGCGATCCTGTTGAATCAACAGAAGGTGTGCAGGAATATAAATAGTGTGATCTTTCACACTGTCAGTGGGTGTCTGATGGCAGCGATGCTACATAGTCAAGACTATATAATCAAGTGAAGATGTTGATTTTTGTGCATCCTGGGTGATGGAACATTGGGGACAAAAAGATTCTCCAACAACTCTTCACAGAGATAAATTATGGTAGAAAGAATTGGCAACTTAAAATTGATTTAATATACTGACTTTCCTTAGAGCACCACACATCCTATTATTAGCGTGAGTAACGGGCTTAACGTTGTTTTTTGAATGCTAAGACCAGGCCTGTGGTCAAATAGTCAAGAAAAATTGCGTCTTTTCCTCACCGCTTTTCCTTGACCTCGATGAAAAACGTCATGAGTTCAAGGAAATAATTATGTGAAGGAGAATTCATAAGGACTTAGAAAAAGAAAATTCGACTGCACTTACACTGCGACGGCGGATGTTATTGTCGTGGGTATGCCGTGATGCTGCTGCAAGGAATTGTGGAACGGCATTATCTCCTTTCCTTTCGTAAAGGGTTGTCCAGTGTACCCTATGCTTTATATTAGATACTTACGGGTCATTTCACTCAGTTAGGAACCTTCCTAAGCAAAAAAAAATAGACTATTCGACTGCAGCCCAGATCTTGTTACCAAGCTACAGAAGCAAAAATAGGCCAAAAGGATTTTAATCTTGCAAGCAACTACAGTACCTACAGTAGATGTGAAATTTAGAATACCACTGAATTTATAGCTGCCGGCTAAACAGACGACTACTCATTTTACGACCACTAGCCTCCGCTTCAAAACAATCCGAGCATGACGATAGAGAAACATCTGCATCAGTCAAATGTGCAATAATTAAGATCAGTGTATATGATAAAATAGTGGCATTAGAAAGAGACCCCCGGATCCCCCCTAGCTTTGCAGGTATCCCACAGACCAACCTAAATGAATATTTCTGGCTACATAGTTGTTGGAAACATTGATGTGGTTTAAATTCCCATCTCAAAAATGATTAGAATGCACTCTTGATTTTAAATTTGTTTTTAGGGCATGAAAATTCAGACGGCAAATTGTGCCCAAAATTAAAAAAAAAATAATAATTTCAGCTCGTTTTCAGATCTAAAATTTTAAGTTGAGTCAAAAAAAATCCGGTTGCTAAAATTAGATTGGGAAATTCAGATGCCAAAATTCAAGAAACAAAATAAAAACTTTAACCTAATAAGACTGTCTGGAACCCCCCCCCCAAAAAAGTTTTGAAATTCAAACCACATGAATTGAGATAGATGGTTTTCAAAGTAAAATACTGTATTTTATTAATTCAGTAGTAATTAAATCTCAACGTTAAGTATTCAGTAGGCTAGTGGTTATTTTGCACAACTACGTTAGCTGTGTTTAAAATTCAGATTATTATGGCCTTCCTCTGCTTCTGTACAAACCAACACAAAGACCAGGTAGCTCTTTGTCCTGCTAATCTTTCACAGGATGTGTTCCACTAAAAGGGTTTTTAACACAATATGTTTATGCTTTGCAGTATTGTTTCTTTTGCTTTCATTTTCTTGACACATTTTGAAAAATGCTGTTTTTTAATGCTGGTTGGTGATTTTCTTCTTCTTCCTTTAGTTTGGAAACTACCTATGCCGCATACTACGGCATTGGTGCCTTACTGTGTTTCACTCAGCAACCTTGTGTCACAGTGTCTTAACGTACTTGTACATGTACCTTTCTTCTGTACTTCAGGCTGAGTTTGATTTGTAAAAATGTCTTATAGATTGATTTATGATAGAGAGACTTTATATGTGATATTATTGTTTAAAAAAAAAAAGAAAAAGAAAAAACGTGTGTGGGAGCAGTTTGTTCAACCACATTTCATCACATCTTTGTGTGTTAACATACTGACATTTACCCTAAAGCAACTATACTAGTGTTCATGTGAGCAAATATCCACTTTGTACTCTGTACTCAGTGTTTTTTTTCACACTTCACACTAAATTTTGAGTTTGTTGTGCAGCTCTGCCCTAATACAGTTATTTAAGTCTACAAAATGTTCACATCGCCACAAAACAACCAACAGGTGGAGCAAGTATTGCATTTTGCTGCTTATTTGGCAGTGTTTGGCAAATTTGACCTTCAATAATTTCTTACATGTAAACTTTGAATGTTTCTTGTTTGAAAGCAGATTGCCTTCAGCTCTTATGTGGAGTGGTTGACTTGTACAGTTTTGGCTCATTTGAAAACAAACTATGTTTGCTGTGTGGGTGGAAATGGCTGGTGAAAGTAAAACATATTCAAGTCCAACTAATATTTTTTAAAGAAAATAGTTTTGTAGAATTTTGGGATACTGGGGAAATAATGAAAATGGCATTAGTTCATGTGTAGGAACAGAAATTGAAAAGACAAAAAGATGTATGCCATCAGGTGGATATTCATTATATCCATTATACCTTCATTATTTGTGTCCAAATTGGATCTTGTTGTTCGTTTTATCTAAAGAAAATCAAAAGGCATGTTAGTAGGGAACACTTATGAGCAGTGTTTCCTCTTAACTGATCATTTGGTGAGCTACATTTCATCACACAGACAGATAATATCTGTCACGCCATAAGGTTTTTTTGTTCCCCTCTGCAGAGACTCTGCTGTGATGTAGGTCTGACTGAATTGCCGCCCCTGCTTTGTGTGATCTTGGCACAAACCTGAATAATCTTTCAGTGGTAGTTTTATAGCTATTGGAAAACAAAGGTAAAGAGAGTGAAAAACAAGATCAGAGATAGGTCTTTTTTTTTTTACAATTAACTGTGTTCTCCAGCACATTCCACAGCTGAACACAGAACAAAGCGCCCAGGGGGAGAAAATGCTGGAAAATAAGATTCAGTGGCTGCTGCTGAATCAAAGGGGAAATGCATGACAGATGAGAGGGGCTTGCTCCCTCCCCTCTCTTTGTCGGTCACATCCCTGCAGAGCAGATCTCCAACACACAAGCAGTCTAAAAAAAAGTGTTAGATTGCCTTCATGTGCTGTCGGAATTATGACAATTGCGAATTCCACTGCTCAGGCCCAAACAAATTGGTATTAATGTGACATTTACGTATGAGACTTAAGGAAAATGTACACAAAGGTAAATGAAAAGATTGATAAGTAAGTATGCGGTGATGCATGGCTATGTTGATGGCTTAGTAATATTAAGTGGGCCTACAAACATACAAGAAATCAATTACCTATAGGCTAATATTAATTAAACATAATTAGAGTTGAAGCGATTGGTAAATTAGTCCTTTGAAATGCAAAAAAAACATCTGCAACAATTTTTATTGGAGCTGCAATGAGTAGACGATCTATTGATTAGTTGACTGACAGAAAATGAAGCGGCAACCGTTTTGATAATCGATTAATCATTGAAGATGTTTTTCAAGCAAAAATGCGAAACATTTGATGGTTCCAGGTTCTCAAATGTGAATTTTTTTAGGGATGCACTGATCTGATATTTTCAGTCCCGATACCAATAGTGATACCTGCTTTGGGTATCGGCTGATACCGAGTACGGATCTGATACCAGTGATTGATTAATAAGCTGTATGTCTCACTATGTGGAAGTGACTGGGATCATTCTTTTATGTGTAGGGCAACATCAGGCTTGACTTAAACATCACTTTCCTAACTTTGAAAAACAAAATGTAACAAATACATAGATTGTTATTTATTATTAAAATAATAAATCATACACCAGCAACTTGGTAAAAAAAAAATCTTCAAAATTAAAAGGAATTACAATTCAGGTGTAAACCTTTGTAAAACATAGAATTGAATTTGATAGATTGGCCCCATTGTCACCAATACCCGATCCAGCTATTTGAAGTATTGGCCCGATATCCGATCCAGTATCGGTGCATCCCTAGAGATTTTCTTTTTACCTGCCTTGGTCTTATTACTGTAAATCAAATATTTTGGGGTTTGGGACTGAAGGTTGGACATTTTTTTACAGACGAGATTAGGAATAATTTATTTGATTAATCAAAAAAAATATTAATTAAAGGGACTGTTTGTAACTTTCAGAATTGCTTGTTAACAGCGACACCTGTGGCCGTTAAGTCAACGAAAGTCAGCGTCGGGCTCGCGCTTGTGCTCGCTCTAAATAGGCATGAACGAGCATCGCTCAAAACAGTGAGGCGACACACGTCAGCTAAAAGCACAATTTCACTCTATATTTCAGTTGCTTGGCAGTAATGTTAGCTGACCAGACGAAGGTCTCCATGAACCAATGCTGATCCTAGTGTTGGCTTTTCCTGCCTCAGCCTGGCTGGAGGAAACAGGGAAGACACCGGCACATGGTCGGAGACGATAACGTTTTTCGCTGCGGAGCCCCGTCACTTCACAAGACACGGGAAACCTCTGTTGGTCTGGAGGAGCTGCAGCAGTTATTTCTGCACAAACGTCCCCTCTACATTCACTAGATATTCTCAGAGCTACCAACTCTCCTGCAGTGTGGAGTGTGTAGCGCATGCACGTGAGATGGAGCGAGCTGAGTGAAGGCAAGCAGGCAGAGGAGCAGAGTACAGCAGAGACTCCGGCCCTGGGACCAAAGCTATGGTCTCCCCCGCGTCCTCCGACCGCGGCCAACACTGTTTAACAGACGGGCTTCACTAGATATAACTTTGAGGATTTTTGTGCTTCCGTGTAGTTTGTGTTGGAGTCTGAGTCTGAACAGCGTAGCCACACAGGAGCGCGCATGGGACACCGACCAGAGTGATTTATACGTGTAAGAAGTTACAAACAGTCCCTTTAAAACATTTTCAAATAAAAAATGCCCAAATATCCCCAGATTCAAGCTTGTGAAGATGTGCAGATTATCTTGGTTTTACATGACAGTAAATTGTTAGAAGGCTATATTAAATTTCAGCTTAATCCATAATGAAAATAATCGTTGCAGCCCTAAAAATCAAAAGGAGCATCAATTACTGACTATTCAACTTGAGAGAGCCAAGGCAAGTGTGACAAGAAATTCCGAGCGGTCCCTGAACTCCCCAGCAGTAGTTGAGTGGAGGGATGGAGCTGCGGAGCGACGCTGGTGTTGTTTTTCTCCTCCACACATTCATCACATGAGCCAGCAGCCGTTAACGACGTGAGCTGCACGGAAACCTTCTGCACGGGAACACCACCCTGAATGGACTACCACAGCACCGAGACAACAACACCAGCACACCTCTTTATTCATTCCACTGAAGGAAAAGAAGAAGAACAACATCAGCAGCTGTCTCCACGTTTTACCAGTGAGGAAGGGAAAAGCGCGTGGGGATGCTTCGCGCGGGTCTAGTGAGAGAAACGCGCGCGCTTAATGATCAGTATTTAGACAAGTAGCTAATTAACTAGTTAATTACATAAGTGGTGTTTTTAAACTGCCAGTGTGGTTGCAGCGTGTCTGCTATAGCGGGCTATTATTAGAACAACGGAGGAGCCAGAGGAGGACACGGTTAGTGTTATTATTCACTAGGACTTTTGTTTTTCATTTTTTCATCAACGCACCTTTGGATTTCTGTTGTTATCACAAAGCAAGTGTGGAGCCGAGGACGAGGTCCAGACAATTCAAGACAGGTAAGATCACATCCTGTTAGATAAATGTTTCAGTGGCTTTAGTATTGAAAAGTAAAAGCATGCAATATCTTTTTTTTTTTTTTTTTTTTTACTTTCTCACATTACAGTAGGTTGTTATGACTTCAAGTGTGTCTTTGTCTCCATAATGCCATTATTAATAACACTTTACAGCATCCTATTTGGACTCTGAACAACATTTTGGCACAAGTGCACACATACCTTTGTTGACGCCCATTCAATGAGGCTACACTGAGAGGTAAACAATAACTTAAGTTAATTTTATTTTGAAAAATGAATTGCATACAAAATAATATTTCTGTTTCATTTTAAATTTGAAAAGTATAGACCAAAAGCTACCTGAAATTAAACATTTTTTAAGGCAATTCTGTTGATTTAGTGACATTTTTTTAGTCAATGCAAAGTGAGCTGAGTATTTTTTTTCTTTTTTAAATTAACATTTTTTAAGGTAATTCTGTTGATTTAATGAATTTTTTTTAGTCAATGCAAAGTGTGCTGAGTATTTATTTTTCTTTTTTTTCATAAACCTGTATAATAGAATGATTAGATGTGCTACTAATGAGAATCAGGGCTGTCAATAGCTCACTATTATGACATGACAAGAGACCCTGGACTAACACATTATGCAGGCTGACATAACCAGCCACCCTTCCTGGCATCCATCCAGCCTCACTTCATTATTTCGTGGGGACTGCTCTTGGCTGCAAATCCTGCAAAGTGTCGGTTGCCTGTATTACCGCTGCCGTCTGAAAGGAAGCGGGGTTTTAGGGCGATTTAGCTGAATTCTGAGCTCCTGTTGTAATTCTCTCCTTGATGTCATTTCTGGTGCTGTCTTAGACTTAGTGTCACGAGCGTTGACTCACTCAGACTGGACCATTAACACCCTGTTAGCCCTCAGAGAGGATTACAGAAATTCAAACATGGAGTATAAGGTCCAATAAATATATCTCCCCCTCTGTCTCTATCCTTTCTCTATCTGGTGAAAGAAAAGGCTTCGAGCGGTGACAGGGTTCGATGCGCTTCACCTCCACTCGCTGCCAACAACATCCGGAGTCACTTGCCAGGAATTCCACCTTTGCTATTTGCTTCCCTCGGAGGGGGAAAAGTGTGTTATGTTGAATATAGTGAGGCACGCAACAGGGAGGAACATCCAGCTCAGACTAAACTAGCAGACCAGAGGACAAGGGCTGGAACAAGAGGAAGCGCACCAGCTTTGCAGAACGGTGGACGGGTGCTTCCTGGCATCCATCTGATGCCAGATTCCTTCTCTTCGCCGCCTGCCAAAGCCCTCCACCCCGTCGTCTTTATCAAAAGCCCTCGCTGCGATTCCCCTCTTCCAGTTCTGTCGCGGCACTATCAATCATATCTCGCTCTCAGCAGACTCTTCTGCTCATTAAGGATGTGAACCTGTAGGTAGCCTGCAGCCCCCTAGCCATTCATCTCTCTCAGCGGGGGAGCACAGACTCACATCTGGAGCAGCATTTCAAAACACGGCTCTTAGCAGACACGTAGTGTATACGCTTAAGGAGATTCCATACATTTTTTAAAGGCTACCTTCCAGCAGACGTGGTGCCACGTTAATAGCACTTGAAGTGTGTTGTTCATACACAAATCCGTAACGGTTTGCAATTTGACAGAAAAAGCAGGTGTAGTCGATATTGCGGTACAAAGGAAAGTTGAGATTACCACTGAAAGACAAAAAATGCTAATGGCATGTCATTGGTGATGATAGTTGGCAAGAAAAAGGCGGGCTTCACATCTCGTTCCCTTTGTCCCTCTCTTTCTCCGCTCTGTTTTGTGTAAAAGGTCTCAGCCAATACAAGTTGAGCTGCTTTAGTGTGTGTTTGTGTGTGTGTGTGTGTGTGTGTGTGTGTGTGTGTGTGTGTGTGTGTGTGTGTGTGTGTGTGTGTGTGTGTGTGTGTGTGTGTGTGTGAGGACCGCAGGGTGTAGCCCCAGACTTCTTTTTTCCCCTCAGGCACCGCTTCCCCGTCATGAATACGCCTTTGTGCTCCAGAAAGACACACAGCAAAGGTGGACAACTTGAGAGGAAAGGAGAACACACATTTTGTTTCGGGCACAAGTGCAAAAATAGAGGAAGGTTTCACGTGACGTTTATTTATAGCTGAGACCTTACGACTTCACCTCCACTAAAAAAAAAAAAACGCATTTACAACCTGAGATTCTCCACCTTAAAATCCTGTATTAACTGTTTTTGTCAAAGATACCTTTTAGTACTTTACTCTGTGTCTCTGTAGTGAATTTAGACCTGCTTAAGAGCATAGATTTATTTAGACGAGATAGAATTTATGCAACATGTACACGCGGGTTCAAAATGCCTCACATTCCAGAAAGTAAAAGTTTATCACCTATCATAAGTGGAAACATATTTGCGGTGGATTTCAGACCCCCTTTGACAACAACCTTCAATTTCATACTCTAATATAAAAAACAAATCTCTTTAACAAAGTGAGTTCAGGAATGTCAGAGAAACTTACGTTATACAGTACTGTCACAAACAAGGCTTTTTTTTTTTTTTTTTTAATAAACACATACCGATGTCCTTGTCTGCCTTTAATGTGCTGCATCCACCTCTGGCAGTGACGTACCCACAGACCCCTGGCCCGTTAGCCCTCGCAGCCACAACAAGCCGTCCCCAGATTGTCCATAATGCAGCCCCGTACAGCTGCCCTGCCACAACACATGTGTCACCACTCAGCAAGAAGAGCGCCGGGCGAATCCCCGGGGGCCCTGAGCTCAGCTTAGTCACGCCACCGCGGCCAAGACGGCCCTCCACCAACTGCAAGCTGCTCTGATGACTCCTGACAGGCTGCAAGCTGGCACAAACACAATTTAAGATGCAACAGAAAGAAAAATACCAACATAACACAGCATATAGTGGAAGGGCAGGGAGGATGCCTCTTGGTTGGTTGTTTATTTTTTTAGTCAAACATCAGGATATCCTTGAAAAGTCTGGAAAAACCTTAATTTAGATAATAAAACTGTAAAACCAGAAATGTTGACATACATTTGCAAAAGGTTATTTCTGTGTTTGTGTACTGAAATTATTGATCAGTCTCATTCACAAATTGAGATTCACATACAGTGTGCCCAAACAACATGGAGAAGTCAGGTGTGGACAGATTGGTTAAGGAAGAGTAAATGTCATCAGCATAAGGTATAATATGCTAGAACTCCATATATGCCTCTATTGATTATAGAGCTGGGCGATACAACAAAAAAGATAGTTTTTGTATAAGTCCATATTGATTCATATCATGATTCAAATCAAGTCACTATTTCTTTTGAACTCAACCTTCCCTTAAGCTTAAAATGTCCTTGTAGTAGATACAGAACGTTAAAAAACCTGACAAATGATTGTGTGAGCTAATAGATAACTTAAAAAAAATGTAATCCTTGTAATCCCAGTTTTCTCTAAAGGTCTTTGCACAGCAAGTCCGTATTTTACGTATACATTTTTTTTAATCCGTCATCTGATGAAAAACGTTACTGAAGTATTTTATTATTCCATTTGTCACAAAAATTCGCAGTACGAGACAAAACTGAACCAATTACGTGGGTGCAATGGATAGCGCTAGACCCCAACGCGGCGAATGAATGAATGACATGAGCAAGAAGCTATCGTTTACTACTGTCTAACCTTTCCTACATCCTTTGTTTTGCGACCATCCCTGGTTCCAAGCTGTTCTGCAATCGCCTTTCACAATCTATCTTCAAATTACGCATCTCTGTATTTCTTTATCGTAAAGTCCTTTGTGCTGGGAGACTTGAACATGGATGTATAAAGAGAACTGGATACAGCGTTGGAGGCGGGGGCCCGTTCATTCCATTCAAAGTTGCTCAGTGGCATTATTGCATCCATTGGGCCCATAGAGCAGGCGCAGTAGCGTTTCCTTTAACTCCGCCTCCCAGCCCTCAGTCCAGCCTCGGTCCGGGTCTCATTCACATGAACGAAGGAAGGGAAATAACTGTGATGTATACATCACTTATCTGTTTCGTGTCTGACTTATATTTGGCCTAGCCCCTTTTTGGAACTGACTCATCCACCTACTGTCTAAACAGGGCAATATGTAGCAAAAGTATTGAACACCACCTACGTCTTACAATCTAGTTGAATTTTTGAGTTTGGGCTTCATTATGAATAGCTTGAAGTGTGGCACAAAGCATTGTTATTATACATTACCTCCTTAATGCTCATGGCTCAAATAAATATATATATTAGCAGAGGTAGAACAAGTGAAAATAATGGGGCTAATTTTAAGAAAGGAGACCCAAGACATCACCCAGCATGACTCTTTGTCAAGCCTGAAAACATGTTTTGCAAATGTGCATGACTAAAGCGGTCCCAGACTTGCAGCTTTGTAGACGTCCCATTGAAGCTTGCTTTAGTGCCTTTCTTCTCACACAAGCGGTGTTGGGAGCCAGGCTGTTTAACAGTAAACTAAATGAGGGTTTACAAGTCTTACTTAAGGCACAAAGAAAAAAACTGCTGTACATTTTTTTTATGTTTCTAATCCTACCCAAATTCCTGTATACAGTATAAAGATATAATGTCACAAAAACATTTAAACAAGGAGACCTGTGTGTAGCCATTGAACCTGTTGATATCAAAGAGGCTGTCGGTGCATAAAGGTTTGTGTGAAAGCTCAAAAAGCATAGATTTTTTCAGTTTTTGCATTGATTTATTTTTTTTGAAAATGCCTCTGCAAACAAACATCTTTAGGTGTTTCTGTCTAATTTTCCCAGCGTGGCTGTTCTTAGTGTTTTTCATGTAACTGCGGTCCACTCTACTAGCAGGGGGCTAATTGCTCGCTATTTGAGTGTCTCAATTTTGATTCATGGCGTTCAGTACAGTGCCTTGTTGCTGCTACTCTGAAGGAGAACTTGATGTCATGATGACACCTATTATCTATTCTTTATCTGTTCTCCCTTGCCGTGTGCTTCAGCCTCTTATGCCAGCACTTGCACGCTCTCCGCCCCCACGCCAACAGGCATACTGATGGGATGTAGCTTCTCCGTATTGAGAAGAAGTGGGCCGTATCTTGGCTTAGAGCTCCCAGTTACAGTATGACGATCTACATCAGATGATGGTCTGCCACCCACTTTATTTGTCATTAGCGGGCTTTCTGGTTGGTATTTTACCTGCAGTTTTCACCTAATGTGCTATATAGAAAGAAAAGAAATGCCCTTGACTTTTTCTTTTCAATTAAACTTTGTTGATATTGGTAGTTTGCCTGTACTGAATCTTTTGAACCATGATAATTACATACAGCATTGCTAGTAGTATTTGCATAAGGACATACTGTACGTGCATGCTGCAAGCGTGGGAGGGCTGGTGTGATACACATTACTGCCAACTGTAGGACATTAATGCATGACAGTAGAGCAACACCAAAGGTAGCAGTGCACCAGTAAAAGTAGAAAAGAAGACAGAATGTCAATGTAAATAATGCAGATTTTTAAGACTAAAAGGGCTTTGCAAATATTTGATGAGGTAGGAAATGCAGACACTAATTTGTAGGCTGTATAACATGGAGTGTAAAGAAAACCTTTAACTAATAATATATAAATGAGTGAAAAATATGTAACAAAATAACAACATATTAGAGAGCAGTTTTCATTAATGAAGACAGTATGTGACTGTTTTGTAACACCGCACAATTGATATGTTTGTGCTTGTTAAAATTGAGCAGGACATTGAATTAACTGCACAATTTACTGTTGGTTAGCAGTTGCACTCTTTTGGTTAAACACATAATATAAACAAACATCTTTAATAAGGATCCCTTAAATTTGGTTATTTAAGAATTGTGACCATGATATGTACTGAGTGGGAAAGTGTCAGTGTCAAAATATTGATACACATGAGTATGGCGATATTATGTTTTGTTATACTGTATTGATTCTCCAAAACACTGTATCGATTTTTAATTAACCTCTTAAAAGGCCGCTATTCTGTCTTTCAGAGACTGGCTCAGACTGGCTCAGCTTTAAAGCTGGTGACGATACTGGTATTATATGAAACTACTAGCTTGTTGCAAAGAAGGCTAAATAACTTTCCAAAGTTAAGTGAAATTTTGGCGAGGAAAAACTGGCATGGCCATTTTCAAAGGGGTCCATTGACCTCTGACCTCAAGATATGTGAATGAAAATGGGTTTTATTGGTACCCACGAGTCTCCCCTTTACAGACATGCCCACTTGATGATAATCACATGCAGTTTTTTTGCATGCAGTATAAGTTTTTTATTTTCGCATATTCTAAAATGGTATATTTCTGGTGTGTTCTTTATACTATGACAGTTTTCTTAAAATTTGATTTAAAAAAAATTGCAATATATTGAATCGTTACCACTGTATCACGATACATATCGTATTGCCAAATTCTTGCCATTACATAGCCCTAGTCGGTGCTCAATACACCAAACAAATTTCTTGTATGTGAAAACCTACTTGGCAATAAACCGGATTCTGACTCTTATTCTAAACTGCAGGTTTTTAAATGTGCCCTTTTTTGTTATTTCTGAACATGTCTGGTCTACTGGAGTGGAGACAATTAATCGGTTAGTCAATTGACAGAAAATGAATCAGCTGCTAATTTGATAGTTACTCATTTGTTATTTTTTTCTCGCAAAATAGCTAACGAAAATAATCAGCAGATTAATTGATAATGAAAACAAATGTTAGTTACATCCCTAATTATATTGTGGATTAGCCCCCAATTTTCTTTATACTTTTTGTGGCCAAATGGGTTTCTTACAAACTACAAAGGTTTTTTGTGTCATATTTTAATGGATTTTCAGTGAAATCTTGCGCAATTACACCTAGATTTTATGCTTTTACAGTCTCCGAGGGTGGATGTAATGCAAGCGAGAAGGGAGGATTTAAAAGGCTAAGCATCAAAGAGATGCAGGTGACCAGGTAGCACTATACAGATACAACAGGTACTCCACATGTGACAGATTTCAATAGGCCTGTCCCTGTCAAATCACATCACCGCTCAGTCGGTGTGTGAGCAAAGGCAGCAGGCATCAAGCTAAAAAAGAAATGCAAGGGAGCAGGGAAGGCACTGCCAGCACTCAAGTTTTCTCTCTTCCAGCGAGATTCAAAGTGCCTGCCGTGAGATCACATAGCTGCGAGGAAGCTTGCTGTTGAAGCTCCTGTCAAGGCAACCACAGGCAGCTCTTTCAGGGCTACACCCACTTCATCTTTTCACTGTGGAGATGTATTGCTTAGATTTGGTCCACCACACCAACTGTCACTGTACACACACACACACACACACACACACCTGTCATACACTCACAAAGGGTGACACTTTCAAGAGCTGACATTGTCAAGAGTGACTTAGAAAAAGGATTTGTCTCACTTTGTACATATGCACATGCTGTCAACGCCCTCCCCAGTGCTTTATACATATAGAATACATTTCAGTTGACATTTCTGACAGTCTCTGTGTAAGGCATGGCATGACACATGGTTCAACATACACTACAGTTCTGCATTAAAAACCATTTAATAATCTTTACATTGACATTAAGTAATAATTGATGCACATATTAGGTCTTCTGTAGGATTAGAGAACCGCTTCACAAGTGCAAATGAGCTAACAAATAGGTTTGGGCGATATTTTAAAATTTTCCAACCGGCCATCATCAGCCCAACAAATGGCAATTGTCGATATATATGCGCCAAACATCCTTCATTCAAACTCAACAGAAACTATATAAAACTCACCAAAACCGCGTTAGTCTTTCCAACAATCACCACCTCTGGTTTTGTCGAAATAAAGTGTTATTTCACTGTGTTAAGAACTTTGTACACCGAGTCCGTATTATTGTCTGAATGTGTTGCACGTTTAAAAATAAATACAACATCACATTGTGTCAATCACATTACACACCGACTACGAAACTTTCGTCCATCGTTTTCGGAACAGGTTGATTTTCTGAGTTTTTCGCATCCGTCAAAAAGCAAAAGATGGTTGTTTGACCACTCAGAGCCACCGTCCATGCAAACGTCATCATCCAAAATGGCATGCTAAAAATTCACTTCATCTCCCAGCACAAAGCACTTTACAATAAAGAAATAAAAGAACACAGAGATGCAGAATTTAAAGATTGTGGCAGGTGATTGTAGAATAGGTTGGAATCGGGGATGGTCGCAAAACAAAGGATATAGGAAAGATTAGACGGTAGTGATTGAGCTCTTGGCAGCTAAACGATAGCTTCCTGCTAATGTCATTCATTCATTTGCCCCATTTGGGACTAGCGTTATCCATTACACCAACATTCAGTTTTGTCTCGTACTGCGACTTTTCGCAACAAATAGAATAATAAAACGCATCAGACTCAGTGTGCAAGGTTTCTGTGCATAACGTTTTTTATCGGAGGACAGATTAAAAAAAACGCTTTCGAAAAAAATACGGACTGGATGTGCAAAGACCATTAGATGTGAAAATATGCCGGCTCTGCACATTGTTTATCCCCGCTGAATCTCTCTCCGCCCCTTCTTCGGAGGTTGACCATTGAATTAGCAAAATAAAATGACAAAATTTCACCCAAACAATCGCCCAAAAAAAACCAACAACCGCTGATGTACTCAGCCGATAGCCGATATATTCGTTCAATCGCTGAACCCTATTGAGAAACCATCTGATTCTCTGCAAAGATAGCTTACATTAGTGTCGTGGGTTCCTTAAGTTACATACCAAAACTCAGAGCTATTCATTTTTATTTGGCCTGTTAGATAGAAAGTAATGTATGAGCTACTTAATCAAACATAATCACAGTTAATCCTTCTGTAAATATCATTCTTTTACTGCATGTCTCCTATCAATCATGTAATTTGTTGTACTGAACCATTGCCCAATGTTCAACCACTTCCTTCACACACAATCAGTAACAACCAATGTGCATCAACTAAACTGAGACAAATGTTAAGATGGAGGAACAGGCAGAGAATTGTTACTTTGTACATCTTTGGTCAAAAAGAGCAAAGTGGAAAAGACTGGATATGCTCAACATAAGTGAGGAAATTGCAGTCCAGTCATGTGAAAATGTTGTGGTTTAAACCAGATGACGAGTACATATTCTTACAAGCTAATTTTCCTGCAACACAAAAGAGAAAAAGCAATAAAACAATTTTGCCCAGAGACACGTAATTGTGATTACTGCAATTATGGTGGTCGCAGCTTAGCCATACAGATTTTTATAATATTTGTGCAGCCTTATGTTGCTCCAACAGCAATTTCTTTTCTGAATTTCTTGTAAACATAAATGCATTTACAATGTGGGTATACCAATATGCACCGTGTAAGTCTTTATTTAATTTGTGTTCCTGATACACTGGGCGTGCACTCGTGTCCTTTGTGGTGGAATATGGCAGAACAAAATCTTACCAACACGCTCATGTCTTCTGCAGAATTTCAAAATGTATCTGCCTGATTCAGTGCAGTTGTTAAGTCATGACACATTGCACGCTCGTGTGTGCTGCGAAGACCCTCTCAGGCGGTCTGGGATCTATTTTGATGTGAAAACCACAACTCTTTCTCTGCTATCTGTTCCCCTAAGGCTCGGAAACACTTAGTAAGAACCTGGCCAAAAGAACAGGGAGTAAACACTTACACACACACACACTCAGAGTAATACAGCATACACTCTGTCAAACACATGCTGGATCGATTAGCATTTTTGAGGCCACAGAAAAAAAGAGAGAGAGCACAAAGTTTATTAGAGGCATGTTTCATACTCCCCCGGAATCACTGAACAAATGAAATCTTCCCCCACTTTCGGATTAAATATCAGTTTTTCTTTGAGTGTTTTTTATTAAACGTAGTGTGAGGGCGAGTAATTGGAAGCTCTAAACACGTCTAAAAAAGCCACAACTGACGGATTGAAGATAACAAGGAAATAAACTAAAAGCGCCCCTATATATCCCTACACTGTTTACTGTCAGGCTGTTTATTTCTCAGATTGATTTTTAACACAGGTGGTGTTTTTTTTTTTTTTTTTTAGAGCGGAGGGTCATATTCTACCCACCTTGATACTGTAACATAAATACCTACGACCAGACACGGCACAGCTTTCATCATAAAAACCTGCTGTGGATATTGAGAAGCAATTTGGGCTACAAAATGTGAAAACAAGTAGGTAGCTGGTGGGGATGCAATCCTAACATCTAAGACATGCCGCAGGGGGGTGTGTGTGCATAAAATGAAAATGTTTTTGCTTAGGAAAACCTGGTAAACTCAGGTAAACACTGTCAGCACTGTTGCCGTTGTTAGCGCTGTTAGCACCGTCAGCTGTCGCCATGTTGAGAGCTGTGTTGAGGCAATAGATATGCTCTGAAATTCGAGTTTATCACCTTTAAGTGTCGCGGAGCACAGTGATCGCTAATGACAAATAGACGAAATTGATGAAATTGAGTTTTATTATATTAGAACATCCAATGAGATCCGTTGACCATTCGCTAAACTCCAACCCCCTTAGTTACTGTTGCTACGCCTGACAAGCTTTCAGTTTCTCTACTTCACAGTTTACAATTATAACGGTGGCAGATTTATCACTGAAATTCTTTTGAAACAGTAGGCCCCTGATTTCAGACAGAAGTAGACAAAAACAGGTGTCTCCTTTCTAGGTGGTGGCCTAGATTTTGCAGTCTGAAATGACAACTGTCGTTGGCAGATCTTATCAGTTGTAGCTAGTAAATTAAACTAACGTTAGCTTCATGAGTTGGTTGACTTGTTTTAAAACAGGAATCTTGTAAAAGGGGTCTAAAGTATGTACTTGATGACATGCTAACAGACTAAACCTAACATGCTAAAGCTGATATGTTTGAGTTTCATAAAGTGTTTAATAGTTGTAAGCATCTACCTCTGTCAATTTAGTTGAGGAAAACTAAAATGGAGTTCCTTAAGATCCTTCTAAGTTTGTGTCCATTGTTGCTCAGATCTTGTTCCTGTACCGCGTTTTTCACCAGATCTCATCAGAGATCTGTTTTTATCCAGAGAGGTCACTCCTGCACCAACCCAGTCTCACGGGAAGGCGTATGAATACCACGACATTACATGGACATTACATGGACATTACATGGATATTACATGGATATTACATGTGTCATGAGGAAACATTTTAGCCTTTTTTGTGTGTCATTTGTACGCCACTTTTCACGTGTCATTTGTATGTCATGCAAATGTTCGCAGTTAGGTTCAGGCAAGAAAGCCACTTAGTCAGGGTAAGGAAAAACGTCATGGTTGGGCTTAAAATAAGTATGTAAAACTAAGTAAAACATGTACGTAAGCAACATAACACAGCTACGAAAAACACGTCACAAAAAATTTGACAACAACCATCGGTTGTCACGTGACGATTGAAAAATGTCACTAACATAACTTACAAAGAAAAAAAAAAAACACTGGTCAACAACGGTCTCGGACACGGGTCTCCTGATTAAAAGTCTGGTGTTTGTTGGTCTCCAACAGGGGTCTCCTGGTTACAAGTCTGGTAATACGTCACTAACTCTTTTACCGTAGCATTTATACGCGGATGCATTTACATTGCAGTCAGTACAGGATACATGGCGTACAAATGACATGCGGAAATCAAGAAAGGTGTACTTATTGCCCGCTAAAAACTTTGCGCATTATCGTGGCATTTATAAGCCTTTTCGTGCGAACGGGCTGGCTGCATGGGAGGACGTAGGGAATAGAAAGTAAAACGGACATTTATTCATATGCAGATGTTATTGCTTAAATAGCAACAGAATTTAATAGAAAATCTACAATTATTTCCTCCAAAGTTGCCAAAGACATTGGGTATTCTTACACTGAGAATGTCAAAAATAGTCTTGTCTGAGGAAGATAAAGGAAAACCTACTGTATAATATGTGCAGAAATCCAGGCACTAGCGTGGTTCTGGAGCACCTCAGTTGACTGTCGTCGCCTTAGTTGACTTTCCTCCCGAAATATTTCAGGACACTCCAAGCTGTGCGTGTCTGAGTGTGTGTGCGCGTGTCTATCTCAGCGCTGGAGGGAGTGAGTCAATCACAGCAGCAGAAATCATCCCTGCGGGCGATCTGTCTCCACTCATGACAAGGCTCCTCAGGCACTTATCTTTCCTTCGTTGACTCATTCCATCCATCCATCCATCCCTCAGCCCTCCCTCCATCTCCACCCCTCTCTCCCCATTCTCCCTTCCTATTCTCTATCACTCTCCGTCTCCCCCCCCCTCCCACGGTTTGTCTCGTGCCCTGGCACTGCAATTAACTTCTCATCATCAAAGGGTGTAATGAAAAAGAAGGCGAGATAGAGAGTCAGACAGAGGAAGGGAAGCTGTGAGAGAGGGAGGATAAGAGGGATGAAGCCAGAGGAGAGTGAACAGAGGTGAAGCGGCGTTCACACACACACTTAACACGTGCACACTCGCAGGTTATTTTTTCCCCCCTCAAATACACACTCTGTTAAACACAATCACGCACACACACGGTCTACAGTCGCTCTCAATCATTCTCACATTCCTGCGAGATGCAGACAGAAACAGAGAAAGGGAGAGGTATGATATCCCCCCAGGAGATTTTTCTCTCCTCATTCCTTGTTTTTATTTCTCAACCCTCCATTTCTCCCTTCCTCTTTCACAGACGCACTTGTTCACACTGTCTCCCCTCCTCCTCTTCCTCCTCCTCCTCCTCCTCCTTGTCTTTGAAGAACAAGAAGTATTGCTGTACATGTAGGGAAGCTGCTCTGTCGGTATTCTCATTGTTTTTTTTTCACCCCCCTGGTTCAGGGAGCTGTCGACTGTGACCGCTGTTGAAAGGATGTCAGCGAGAACGAGAGAGAGGGAGAGAGAGAGAGAGATTGAGACTGGGGGATGAAAGAGGGAGGGGGGGATGTTGAGATGGAGGTCCCTAAAGAGGGCAGAGGGAGTGATGGCATGCTTGTTTCTTTGTGCCCAAGCAAACGCAGCAACAGCAGCAGGGAGGGGAGGTGATGGAGATGAAAATAGCTAAGGGTAAAAAAGCAGCTCGGGGGAAATGAGAAGGGCTAAAGCTGCTAATTAACCGTGGCACTAGCGCTCAGTAACAGTGACATAATTGGCCCTAGTTGGTGGTCCTTGTTGGGGGGAGGCCTCAGCAGTGGAATATCTTCAGCTCACACAAGTATGGTTTGACTCTGACAACACGTTACAAAATGTGAATAATCCATAATGTAACACGACGGATTACGAACAAAACTGTCAGTCGGATTCTCTCTCCATCTCTTCCATATGCGTTAACATCAGGATATGTTGGTGAATTGTGGAAGTAAACTGTACGGTACTTTTGTCCTTTTTTCCCCCACAAAAATTGGAATTTTGTTCTACAAACCTTTTCTCTGTTGACACACACTGTTGGCTTGAAGCAAATTGTAGACAATCACACGTCTCCTCTGATACACACGGAGTCGCCAGATGCTTCTTTTAACCCGCCATACGTCGATGCAGCTTTCTTCCCAGATCTTCCCAGATCCCCCCCACTACTACTACTAACCATTAGCAGTCACTGTTGCGATAAGAATGTGATCCCTCACCAGCTTCCCACCTGCAAACACTCTCTGTTGGCTGTGTTAATTTTCGTCATCAGAAATTTGGCCAAATAAGATTCCAAAATTAAAGCGAGACGAGCTAGATAAAATGTAATATTTGGGATCACGATCTATGATGAAACATATCATGTTTGAATGTGAAACTACAATAGCCAACTATAATAGCGTAAAAGATGAACAAATTCATTGTGAGCATGTTAGCATGCTGACGTTAGCATTTAGCTCAAAGCATAGCTGTGCCTCACAGAGCCACTAACATACAGTAGCTGTATACTGTTGAGGCCTTTGCACACCAAGTCAGTTTTTTTGTCCGAAATTGTTGCACGTTTAAAAATAAATGCAACCTCACGTTGTTTCGATCTCGTTTACACACCGGCTCCAAAACTTTCGTCCGTCATTAAAGTTTTCGGAGCAGGTTTGATTTTCTCAAATTTGTCAAAAGCCGAAATAGAGTTGTTTGACCACTCGGAGCCACCGTCCGTGTAAATGTTATCATCCAAAATGGCATGATAAATATACTTTGTCTCCTAGCACAAATCACATTACGATAACAAAATAAAAAAGAATACAGAGATGCAGAATTTAAAGATAGATTGTGGCAGGGGATTGCAGAACAGCTTGGAATCAGGGGATAGTCGCAAAACACAGGATGTAGGAAAGATTAGACAAAACGATGGCTTCTTGCTAATGTCGTTCATTCGTCGTTCATTTTGGGTCTAGCGCTATCCACTGCACCCACGTAATGAATTCAGTTTTGTCCCGTATTGTGAATTTTCACAACAAGTAGAATAATAAAATGCATCAGACTCAGTGTGCAAGATTTCTGTGCGTAACTTTTTTTTATCGGATGACGGATTAAAAAAATGCATACAAAAAATACGGACTTGGTGTGCAAAGACCTTTAGTCTTGTTTGATTTTAAGCCCTCCGATGACCTGCATGCATCTTCATAGCCCAAAGACAGTGCATCTCCTTTTGAGAAATTGATTTAGCTAAATACATACACATCGTATGGTTAAAACTCAAACACAATGGTGATCAGGTGAAGACTTGTGAGTACTGTACTGTATACCCATAAGGTGCCTCTTATCCTGTGGAAAATCAGAAAAGGAAAGAGTTAAGTTATATCTGTGTGCCATAGTCTGTCACCCATCTGTCAATGCAACAAAACATCACGCACATCTTTGCGGATGATGACCATATATATGTGTAGTGTTGATTCTTGAACCACTCTTTGTCTGTGGGCAGTTTGACTACCGGTTAATGCACCCAAATACGCAGCTCCGACAGTCACAAGGATGCGCGAACTCCTCCACCACAATAAAGTGGCAATTCACAGGGGGGTCCTGTTCACATAAGACGGAGCATAAAATTGACAGATGGATTGGTGCAACCATAGAAATAATTCTATGGGTGCAGCATTTGCAGTGATACAGGCATTGTACTGCACTGCTGGAGTTGATATTAAAGCATGCTCGCTGAACCCCCTAAAAAATATCCAATGAAATGCTGCTCTATGTAATCCACAACTCCCTGGGGCTGGCTAGATAGGTTTGGTAGGAGCAGCACTGCCTATGGTGATGTTTCAGTGTGGCTTTAGGTGTGTCTGATTAGTCAGTTAAAAGCAAACACTAGAAAAGCAGCACACAGAAATAAAACTGTTCATCCAAGCAAAGCAGAGAGCTTATTGAAGCGGACATTTTAATCAGCTACCCAACGGGTGAGGCTGAGATGGTGTCGCCTCCGTTTGGTCTGTCAAGCTGGGTTGTGGGCAATGATATCTGCTCATGTGGGCAGGTAGAGGAGGGGCGGGAGAAGCTTTTGAGGAGGAGAGGCGGTGACAAGGAGGTCCGGGCCGCTGATGCCTGAAACAGATGTTTTTTGCATTCTGCATGAAGGGGAGAAATCAACAGTGAACCCAATGACAGCCATTCACCGTGATCAAAAGGACGATAGAGTTTCTCCCCTCGGATTCAAAGACTCACGACAGACTTTGGCTCTCAGAGCCCTCAGTGTCTTCACAGTAGGGCTCTGTTTTCAGTTGGAAAGAAAGCTCAGTTGGCGGCCTAATACTACTCACTGCCAAGTAATGTGCCCTCCTCATGTTTCCTCTTATCTGCAACACTTTAATTTAAAACATAAGGTGATAAGGCTTCATATTACCTTTTATATCATTTGGAAACTGACACAAATCCACATGCATTAAAATCAAATACGCGCTGTTCCCGTTTGATACCTTCGTATCAAGTTGTTTGCCTTGTGTGCTGGACTCTCTGGCACTGTGCACATCCCCTTTGCTTCATAGATTACCACGCTGTTGACACAGCTTCCCAGCGCAATTTAATGTGTGGGATCCATTTCGCCGAACAAGCGCGTGTCAAACATCTCGCTAACTCTCCCACCAACTAATCAATAGGGAATTCACGGTGCGAGTGGGTGTCATCTCTCCATCTGTGTCCCACTTGTAACAGTACCACGCGTATATCACAGAGTTGCCAGCCATCTGCCAATTTTCAGTGCTCACCATTATTGTCGTTCAGATTTGTCATGCAGCTTGCACAGAAGCTGGTTACTCCTCCACACGCAACACCGACGCATTTGCCAGTATCATAGACAAACATCTTGTTAACATTTACCACATCATTAGGAAAGCATATGCGGAATGATGGTTAGATTTATGATGATAATGTGTGTTAATAAACTGGTACAGAGATAACTAATATTATTAGAATTATTTTGAATAAACTAATGTCACCGCAGTTCATTTTCATTCATCCACATTTGAAAGTGGTCTCTTATAATCATGGAGTATGTTTCGAATTGCAGATTATTAGGGGGTTGACTGGCTTTGTTGTTTGCTAAATCATACTGATTGCCATTCTGTTTATTTTCCCAGACCTGAATCGGAGAGAGAGATGACCCTAGTTTTGTCCATGAATCCTTTCCTGGACCCAGAGGGAGACCCTCCGCTCTCCACATACCAGCCCATATGGGAATCGGAGCGTTGCACTAAGACCTGCCTGTCCAACCCTGCCCCACCATGCAGCTCTGAAGAGCAATTTACACAAGGTACAGACACCAAACACAACATTTGTTTATTCAGTCAGTCATTTACGTAAGCCGGGTTTAATCAGATGCTAGTCCATAAAGTTATTTGATAAGGTTTACCAAGGATTTTGAACCACATTTGATAGTCCTTTAGTTTTCAGACCTGCCACATTAGACACATCTGTCCAACTCATCCATCAGTATTTGCCTGTCATGGCCCTGCTGTCATAGTTTTCTAGGTGCACTCCATCAGTCAAAATGTAAGATTTGACTGTAGTTAAGCATGCAGCGCTACTGAATTGAGGTTAGAGCAGATGGTGTACTTCCTTGTCGGTGTAATTTTAGGATTAATTTAATTACATCGCCAGTTAAACAGTCATTTCAGTAACAACTGAGTTACTAAAGAAACCTGTTCTTCCAGAATAGCCGGCTGCCGTTGAGGCTACTTTTGAGGCTGAGGCTTAACCACAGCTTAAGTAGGGCAACTGTTAACTGATTAAACTGAAACTAAAAGGTGTTGTGCTTTTTCATTTATTTTTTTATTAATGCATCAGACATGTGTCAAGGCTGATGTGCAGCTTAATTCTATTATTAATGTTGTTTTTACAGTATTTTTGACAAATTCCATATCTTGATATATATATAAACATATATACATATACATATATATCACGATATAGCATGTTTTCTGGTAATTCAAGCAATAAATAGCCTATATAAAATAACCACATAGTTTTGTTTTCTCCTGTGTGAATTAAATACTTGATAAATGAAAAGTACTGCGTATTTTCTCATTTAAAAAACTTAAGTGCAAAATGAACACAACAGTTTTAAGTGAAATTATAGAGAAAAAATAAATAACTATAGGCCTAGCCTACATTGCGATAGAAATGATATAGAAAAATATATATACAATAGACATTTTTATACCATGTTGACGATATATGATGTCATATTGCCCAGCCCTAACAGTATACCATTACGATACGCTCAATAGGCTTGGACGGTATTACAGTACCGTATCATAAATACAGACACTTCCCTTCCAATGATGCTGTATTGGTGTGATGTATCGTTGTGCACAGCTCCAACCCCAGGCTGTCATATACCATACACCCCGGTGAAAAGTCAGGAAGGTATATATGATGGTATGAAAAAATAGATTTTGCCCAAGCTTAACACTTAACATTTATGTTCTGTCTGCAGAACCCCCCTGCAGGCGAGTTCCTGACCATGTTTCAGTATCAAGGATTGCATACTTCAAGAGGAAGTTTGTTGATGATGATGATGAGCCTCGATTCAGCTTCAGGACGTACTGCCAGACTGTAAGTATTGACACACTTACATTCAGAGTACACAGTGTATCCTAAGTGACCTCATTGCTCTTTACTATCTGTAGTAGACTGTACTACTGTAGAAAAAAGTAGGTTACAAAAAAACCTCTTACGGTCAAATTCTAGGTTATTATCTCTATTAGATGTTATTGTTAAGTGAGGTCAAGCTAATCAAAAAACTGCATCCAATTAACTCTTTAACTCTAATTTTTGTAGGACAACACGTGTCATAAAAAACATTTGAAAGATGGTACTAAGATTACACTTATGAATCATCATAATTCTGTGTCATCGCTGAGAGATCTAGTTGTGCACGACTTGAATTTTTTATTCCATTGTGGGAATTTCTGAGGCCACAACATAGTGCAACATAGTGGATAAATTCTACACCTAGAATTCCGACAGTCAAATAAAATGGCAGTCGGTACATTTTAGGGGTGTCACAATTTCAATTCTAAATCAAAAATCGATCGGAATGAGCTTTCGATTTTGACCTTTGAGGTCAAAAGCAAGATCGACAATTCTTCCCGTATTTTTTTATTCTCTCCACCCCGGCCTACTTGCACGTATCCAAAGGAAAAAAAAAACACTTCAGAGACAACACAGTATAGCTTAGCGGTAGACCGCAGCTGCACTTTGAGACACCATGGAAACAACAGAACTGGTAATTCCTCCTGCTTCCCTGAAGTCATCGGTGTGGCAACATTTTGCCCACGTGAGTTACGTAAACAACGAACGCATCGTTGACAGAACAACTACAGTTTGCAGGCTGCAGTAACCAGTGGAGCCCCCTGCCCTTGCCCCAGCAAAGAAAACAGCACTCAGGGAACTGTTTTCAGCCTCCACTTAAAATCTATTCTGTGTCTACATCGCTTTTTACGCTAAAGCATGTGGGCACTGACATGGACTTCATGGTGCATTCAGGTGTACCTTGTAAAGTCTGAGAAACTCGAGCTGTTGTTGTAAAGTTCCCTCCTGCCATTGAGTAGATTTTGTTTTTGTTGTTTGTTTTGTTTTGTTCCCAGTTAACTGGTGAAATAAGTTATTGTTATATTGACCATATGGCCTTAGTGTGGTACATACCAAAAAAATATCACGCTTGATGCCATGTAGTCTCTCTTTTTAAAGAATTTGAAAGTGTAAATGACAGTTATAAAACCAATGATCTGTTGATCTTTATGAACCAAGCCTCCAACGTCTAACAATGACATGTTTAAACCAAAAATCGAAAGTCAAATCGAATCATGGATTTGGAGAATCCTGACACCCCTAGTAAATATAGTCCACTATTGTAAAAAGGGATGAACTTTAGATTTTTTGATAGTTGAAAAAGGGATTTATTCACCTGCACATTCATCTTTTTGAGGGTTGCATTAATATTATTAATAGCAAATAAATGATGGAAAACCTTTTTAAACGCATAGATCTAATGGGACAATGTCCTTCAGGTTGCACCGGTCTTGGAGGAGCGTGCCCATGTGCTGCGCCTCTCCCTGGAGAAGATGCGGTTCATCGACGACCCCGAGGCCTTCCTCCGACGCTCCGTCCTCGTTAACAACCTCCTTCGGCGCCTGCGAGCTGAGATTCTGCTCCAGAGCACCGACTGGTGCTTCCCACCCAACCCAGCATTTACCACCGGCCCCTGCGTCCCGGCAACCAGCGCTAACCCCGCTCACCAGGCACTCCACGGAGCAGTACCCACCCGGATCTGCATAGCACCCCAAGCCGGACCGCCCTTCCGTAAGCGCTTCCGAATGGTCCGTGGAGGACAGGGGGATCTACGCCCTGACTGTGCTCAGACATGCTGCTGCATCTACGCGGCGGCGGCCGCTGCAGGACACTACCTCCACCTCCCGTTCTCCATGTATGATGCAGCACTCTCGACCTGCCCGTCCACACCACACTCTCCCTCTTTCTTTCAGCTAGCCAGCCATAGTAAGTTAGGGCTCACAGTGGCCATAGAAGAGCATGATGATGAGGATGAAGATGTGGAAGAGGAGGAGGAAAATGAAGAGGAAGAAGAAGAGAGGGAAGAGGAGGAGGAGGAGGAGGAGGAAGAAGAAGATGATAGAAAGGAAGCTGGGCCTTCCCTTGATGTTGTTAAGGACAAGTCGAGCCAGAAAAGTAGGACTAGGACCCTGCTGGGTCACACAAGGACAGAGGAGGACAGCTGCATGACAGATAGGGTAGAAGAGGAGGAGGAGGAGGAGGGAGAGCAAGAGGAGGAAGAGGAGGAGGAAGAGGGGCAGGTTGTGAGACCTTGTAAGTGGGACTCTACTGGCACAGAAAGGGAAGTCCACAAAGTCAGCTTTTGGCACCGCAGGGCTCATAGACAATGATTGTGCTTTCTGAGATATAACTTACATTATAAGTCTGTTAGAATGAAAATGTAATGATGACGTCAACTGTCATCAGTTGAAGATTATTTCTCCTCCTAGCAGATGAAGGGGTGAGCTACCTACACTATAGTAATGCCAAGTCAGCTTTATTTTAATGGTTTAATATACTCCAGGATCGCACACAGACAAAACTCCGTTTCAACTCTAGTGTTATGGTCAAATGAAAAGAAAAAAAAAAAGACAGTTCTTGGCCACTTTTGACACATTTTTCTCAAACAATTATGTAGACTAAGGTCACATATGGTGGGATCATAAATCCCAAAAGTGAAGTGAAGGGTCTCCAAGACCATTTTTCAAGCCCCACAGCACAAAACTAAAAGGTCTCAAGTGGGGCTTTATATTGGTGCACCGGTCTCGTTTCAGGACCCTAAACAAGCCTATGAAATGAAGGGTTGTGCATTTTGGGGAATGTGTGCTTCTGTGCGTGTATGTGCGTGTGTTTGCAAGATATAATGTAGCATTTTTAAAACTTGATTTTAAGCAGTTTTTTTTTTTTTTTTTTTTTATTAAACATGGGTCACGCATAATTATGTGTGCCTGTTGATTTTCCGACGCTGTCTCAGGCAATGGCGAGCGACTGTGCTGCAGTGGCGGCACCATGTGTGTGTGTGTGTATGTGTATGTTCTTGAAAATTATTTTAAGAGACAACAATCATAAACATTGGAAATGTTAAATCACAAGTTCAAGTGCCTTAGTGTTTTTATAGATACATGCATATTGTGTGTTCATGTAATTGTTCTTGTTACTAAGTATCTTCAATTCCAAGCGACTGCGTTTGACTAAAACAGGACACGGGCATGTAGTTTAATGCAGGGATTCTTTCAGATGTCTATGAAAGTTCAAAGCAAAACTAAATTTCCAAACACCCAACATGTGTTCTGTTCGTTTTACTTCAAAAATGCATGTTTTCTAGCACTACCTGTCTTGACAATGCACAAACTTACAGCCAGCTTTCAAAGACGAGTTTTGAAAAGCTAATTGTGTTCAAACCCTCTTTTGCATTAGTTAGATTTAATCAGAAAAGGCTTGTTGTGGTTTGGTTGGTCTGTCCATTGATGAGGTTTTTACCAAAAAGAGAGTTGAAGTCTTTTCTGCAGCATTATAAAATCAAATCAAAACGGTCACCTTCATCACAGATCTATATACACAACAGGACAGGTCAAACTGATAAATGTCATTCAGTTGGTTCTTCAGTATTTGGAAATTAAAGGAGTAGTTTGACATTTATGCAAATATACTTAAAAATATATGCTTTTTTTGCCGTGAGTTAGATGAGACGATCAATACCAAAGTTAACCAAACCTGTTTACCGTCATCCCTAAAGCGCACTAATTAACACGGTGTTTCTCGGTGTGATGTCTCCACTGGTTACTCGATTGTAGTTGAGGAATAGTCCGGCGCGTAACCCTCCGTAAAGCCACAATGTGTTATTTCGACACTTTGGGTGTTGTACAAAACAAGACAAAATGTGTTAATTAGTAAGCTTTAGAAGTGTTGACAGGCTGATTTTCTTACCTTTGGTTACAATCAGGCTGGCTGTTTCTACTTGTCTTCCAGTCCAAGTCCAAGCTAAACAAACTGGTTGCTGTCTGTAGCTTCATATTTACTTTACAGACTAGGAATGTCATGAGAAACGATACTTCGCTACCAAGTTGATGCTAAAATTCTGAAAATGTGACGGTACTTGTTTTTCTACAGTACTGCAGGTACCGTAGGTACCATCAGGGCTTGAGACTAACGTCGTCCCGGGGACGATAGAAAATGTGTTTAGGACATAGTAAATTATCGGAGCGTCCGTTGGACACACCCTTTTTTTCCCTGATAATGCCACATTGTTAACAACAAATCCGTGTTGAAATTGTCAGGACGAGAGCTAGTTAATGTTAGCTGTTAGCAGCTGGTAAGCAGAACAATCCTGCTTGGAGCTAACAGCTAACGTTAACGGGAGGTGCCATCGATTTACGTTGCGTAAAGCTAAATTCTAACGTTATCACGATGTGTTCTAATGTAATCTTGTAAAATGTAGTTTTTGGTAGAGAAACTTTAATAAAGTCTAGTTACTACAATACTGCTCTTTCAAATCAGTTACTTGATTCAGTGGAATTAGAAGACCGAATCGAGAGTATCAAATGCATACTTAAAAATCATTAACACCGCATTACATTAGATTGCACTGCATCTACTGTAGGTTCAGTTTTCAATCCGTCCATCGGCTGACACTCGACGCGTATAAAAGGTGTTTCATTTTCCAGACTGGTTTTAAGGATTTAAGTCCGTCGTGAAGACCTTACTTCAAACTTACTTGTTTGAAGATGTTTCCTCGGCAACATAAAATAGATAATAGAGAGAGAATTATGACCTGTTTAACTTCCTAACAAAAAACAGTATGCAAACAGTAATAAAGCAGTGCATGTTGAATACATGGGATTTAATGGTTTACATTTGCTTTCTACCTTTGGTATCAAGAGTCATAGAATTTAACTGGTAATGATATAGACTACTAAACTTGTGTTATCATGATATCCAGACATGACAGTGATATCGACATCTTCTCATCTAACTCTCGACAAGAAAGGGAATACAAGTATCTTCTCCCTCTCACAGTATGACCTGCCTCGTAAGTATCTAGAATTAAGCACGGCAGAGCAAAATCACGGTGGTTGCAGAACATTGTCAGGCCATTAAGGTATAAATTGAGTATACAGTATATGTAATTATAAAATAAATGAAATCGTATCCATATCTCAACATGCGTACACATACAGGTACACCGCATGTCAGGAGCTGACAAACCATACGTATTCCACTGGACTAAAAGAAACCGATCAAGGACAGATTCAATACAAACCCAGTTCTAATCTACGTATACGAGCCTTTCTGTCATGACGGCATGATCAGTGGTTTCTTGTTTGTTGGTGTGTCTCGTTTGGCGCCTCTGAAGATTAGGGTCCTCACGCTGATGACAAACCCAAACCAAAGTTGTTTAAAAAAATGTAAAGATTATATCAGTCAGTAGTGTTTTTTTCTTTTTCGTGACGTACCTTAAGGTACAAAGATTGGATGGTCTCATTCCTGCCTTGCCACTTGTCCTGTCTTTTTTTTGGATGTTTAAAAATAACATTTTGCATCCCTTAGACATCAGCGAGACATCTACAACGAGACAAGTCGAGTACCAGCCTATTTTTAATTTCATTTCTCTAAACCCTAAATGAAAAAATCCCAGTGATTATCGGTGGTATTTTTTTTAAAGATGAAAAAAATTTGACAAAGCAGTGTTTGTTTCTGAGACGAGAACATGTAAACTGCATTGTCTGTTATTAAAATAAAAAAAAACAAAAGAGCGAGTCCGCTCTGATAATTTTTATGTGATGTTCTGTGACAAGTGTAAAGATCAGTAAAAGAAATGTTGAAAAAAAAAATCTTGCTTCCTCCTTTTATTCCTTTACATTACGACACTGCAGCTCACGGTACAATGATATATGTGTGTGTTAGAATTCCTCCTTATTGTCTTGCTTCCCATCCGTCTGCTGTTCAGTGGAGTGCACTACCACAGCTTATTGCACTCGCCAAATGTCTCTCAGGTGTCACTGTGCCGCTCAATTCTTGTTAATCTTTTTGACATTACGCTCAGAGCAGTCACCCCCACACTCCTTTCTTGCACTCCCTGTCATATCTATTGTCCCTGCAATACTTACTTGTTGTAGCATAAAACACACACACTTCTACCTTTATCCCATACAACCTAGAGATAAAAAAAATACACTTCCTCACTCATGATTACTTATTATGACTGTTAAAGACACTCTATGTACTGGTACTGTGCGTACACATTACTGTCATCCCCATCACTGGGCTTTAAGTTAAATGTCCCTTTGATCCAGTAATAGTGTTCACCATGTGCACCCTAATTACTGGATTATTTCTAATACTGTGCAGGTTTTGCATGACATTGCTCCGGATAGCTTGAAAGCAGCTAAGCCATTGTGGTGCATACTGTACTGTAGTGTGTGTGTGTGTGTGTGTGATGGTAGGATGCAACAGTGTGAAGCGGGGAGGTTAAATCACGGGGCTGAACATCTTGACAGCTCTGTTGCGAGGTGAGGATGGAAGATCATCTTTTCACGACACTTGTGCCACAGGGGTGTGTGTATCTTGCTGCTCAGCCTTCCCCCCACTTTTTCTCTTGCTCCTACTTCACATTCCTCACTATCACTGCATTCACTGTTACCGGACTCACTGTTTTCGCTTTAATGGTAATGCAAAAAAAAAACATCATGCAAAAATTGTAATTCCGGCAGTCAACTTAGATGTTTATATAATACCATATTGAAATGCAAATTTAAAGTGACTCATTTAAATGGATATCTGAAATTACTATTCATTCGCAACGCGGCCTCATGGGAAGGCATATATATAAATAGCAGGACATTACAAGGACATTCGGAGTGTCGTGAGGACGCAATTTCATGCGTCATTTTTTTACGCCAAGCAAATTAACTACAGTAACGTCTGAAGTTAGGTTGAGGCAACTAAACCACTTAGTTAGGTTTAGGAAAAATGAAGTATGTAAACTGTACATACGTAAAATATATACAGAAATAACATACTGTAAGTACGGAAAAGATGTCACAAATGTCACTAAAAAAAAACTAAACTAACATAACTTAGAAAACAAAACACCAGTCTCCTGGTTAAAAGTTGTGTCTTTGTTGAACCCGTCCACCTTCTGTCCCAAAACCAATTTTTTTTGCAGTCTTGGAAACAGAGGAGTGAGCGGAGGGGAACTCGGTTGCAATCTGCAACCACACCACTTTGGTAACCCCCAAATCTTACAAACTGTACCTTTAAGACTTCCCTGCTCACTATTTTTGTTTTTAAACACACACTCAATTGCGACATATGTCAACTGATTTTATATGTGGGTTTCTTTTTTTTCTAATCAAGTCATCATTTACATTTTTCAAATTAGTTGAGCTACTCCACAATCTTTCCACAAACCTCCTGACAACTGCCGAAGTGCTCCTGGGGTACCAGTACACCTGGTTGGGAATCTATGTACTACACAATAGTACATAATCACCATATTATAATTTATTTATTATAAAACTAACTTGTAGTTTAGCAAATTATTCAGAATCCAGTCAGGGCATGTTGGCCATTGTAGCAACTACTGTGTGTGTGTGTGTGAATACTGTATGCATGTCTGCATACATAATACAATGCTCTCTCTCTCTCTGTGTCCCTTCACCCCTTCTTCCCCCCCATGCTTAAGGCAAAAATGGGGACTTGCCAAATAACACACATACACACACACATCGCCGGGCGAGTGCTGAGGAGAGGGGAGCTGTCATTTGTCAACAAGGAACTTTGGCAGCTCACCGTTGCCATGGGAACTGTCTGTTGCCGAGGACTGGTTTTGCATCACAAGGTCCTCGAATTGGCTCCAAAGCCTCGGAGGTCCCACCCCTCCTCCACCCGCCTCACCTCCGTCTCTCACAGCTTCAAACATATTGTCAGGATTTTCTCCCCCCCCCTTTTCTCCCTGTTCTGCTGTCTTCCACCTCACAGACAGAATTCCTCTGTTTCATTCCCCAGTCGGGTCTTCTCATTAGCAGGGAGATTTGTATCTGCTCTTTGATTTACAACAGCTACATAGATAGATAAATAGATAGATAGATAGATAAATTAATAGATTTGTCTATAAAATGTCAGAATATAACAAAATTTCCTGTCACGGTTTCTGACAGCCCAAGGTGACATCTTCAGATGTCTTCTTTTGTCTGACCGTCTGACAGTCTGTGACCAAAAAATATTCAATTTACAATGATATAAAACAGAGAAAAGCAGAAAATCTTCACAGTGGAGAAGCTGGACCAAGCACATTTTTGGCATTTTTGCTTGATAACTGCTCGAAACAATTTATCAAAAATAGTTGGCGATTAGTTTACTATTAGTCGTAAATGGTTTCAACTCTTAAGTTGAGCATCAGCATTGGACTGTCCACAAAATGTAGAATTTAGGGGGTGGATCACACCTACAGTATCAATATTACCAATGCTAACTTTTGAGATACTAGAATCGATAGCAAAAAAAACCCTCATGCTACATTCTGGGCACATGAATTCTCTGCTTTATAGCGCTACACTCTTTGCATTTATGCTGCTGTTGGTTACATGCGCACACATCAGTAATTCAGAGAATTTACACAATAGACAATTGTTATTTACTATTAAAAGTGGAAATGTCTAATGTTTGCTAAATCACTATGAAAATGTATTCAGACGCCTATTAATGATGAACCTCATAAATCATGACAAATGACTCTCCTGTATTGTACAAAACAATACATTAGCAGCTTGAAGTGCTATCAATTATCCTGGCCCTGGTATTACTTTGTGTCAGATCTGAACTATAGTTTGTGGTATTTCCCGCCCATTGTACAATCCGACTATAGCATCTTCATTAAGATTTTGTTCTTTTACTTTCTCAGTATTTCTCAGTAGGATATCGTATAGGAGCGAGCTCTTTTGTTGGTGACTTCTGGTGAGTGAAGATGAGTGACAAGTGCATGCCCTGTTGTTAGAATCAAAAGCCAAACGACTGCAATCATTAGAAAACTGAAGATCCTGCACAATATCATAGAGATCAGATGATATCAGAGAGGATATGTTACATACAACCAGAATGCACTGCAATGTCGTATTCAAAACAACAAGGACTACAGCAATGATTTGCCCTCTGCTGCAAGTGCTTACAGATTATTATGCCTGAATTTTCATCCATGTCACTGCAGCTCAAGCCCAACAAGTCGATCCCCATAGGATCAATTTGATTCAGCTTACATAACAACCACAGCTCTCTCTGGCTGTTGTTGATGTTTCTGGGTCTCTCCCTCCAGCATAATGCGCCTGTATTTTCAGTGCAGAAAGAAGCTGTTGGTATTTGATAAACACTTGCAATGTGGCGGATGTCCTCAATCCTTGACTGTGAAGCACACTCCCTTTCCCCACCGGTGAATCTTTCACGCCACCAAGACAAAGTTGTGTATTGATTGTCACTGGAGATGAAAGAGATGCATTTTATTGGCTATGACACCTGAATTTGCAGATTTTGTGGTGTCTTCAACTTAATATTGGATTGAACCATAAATTGTCTCACTTGTCTAACTACGCATTTCGCTGTCCCTAAGACAGTCCTAAGAGACTGTGTAAATGCAATGCAAACAATCCACAAGCTTACTGTCTTAGAAAGATTTAGTTACTTAGAAGTAAAATACTAGCATTTGATATTTAATGTCTAATTACTTTGGAATAATGTGTGTAATTGTCCCATTTTGGTAATTTTACAAAATTACACTGATTGACCCAAGACGCTACAATGGTGCGACAATGGCGTTTGTACTTACGTTAACTTAAAGATGAAAACCTTTCAGTTTTTCTCCATTGCAAAAAAGTTGTGTTACATTTCAAAGTCTGGAAGGAACACACAATAAATCAACTGTATTAACTTATGGCTGCACTAATCAATATTGTAACATTGACAACAGATCAAAAGACAGTGTGCAGTGAAGGAGTCGCTTGTGGTGACAAACACAAATAAGTTTCAATGGAGAAAGGAGGTTAAACGCGCTTCAACTGTTTCACAAGGAATAGTAGGCCTCACAGAATAGGGCAATCTTGTATAGCAGGAGAAACTTCAGAGAGCAGGTCCAAAGCACGCTGGAGCACACGGATTGCCCTAGTTGGGAACTCACTTTCCAGCCTTTGCTGAATCAGTTCCCAACTAGAGGAGATTATTTAAGAGGACATGATCTGTTTGACTCTGATGACTGTGTAGTTGGCATCCAAACGTTAGTCTGTAATATAGTTGATTGCCTTAAATCCCTGTGCTACGGTGTGCTTTGGACCTGGTCTCTGAAGTCTCTCCTGTCACTAATAATTTTCACTCAACTCTGCAGTTCCTCTCAGCTCTATGGAGCATTTTAGCTTCTTTCAGCAAATTGTTTTGGTTTTTATGTCCCACAACTTTACTATTTTGGTTCACTCTCACTGTAGTTCTCAACCTGTTTCCACCCAGAGCAAGCAGCAGCGTTTAGCGAAAAAGCTCTGATAAAACCACGATACGTTAGCTACCCAGCACCAAACAGCAGACAGACAAAGTTAGTGACTAACTGACAAGATATTTTTCTCATGAGTTGGTGGAGACCAAAATGGAGACAAAAGTAGAGTGAATATTGGACTTACATTCATCAGGTGACCAGAAAACACAACTCCAAATAAATGCTAATGTTGCTTTGAGTATGCTGGATGTGTAAATAGACAACAGTTTGCTAATGTGTTCAACTTTTTACGGTATGGCAATTGTGTTTACAGCTTGTTGCGCTGTCCCCAAGTGCCCCAAAAACAAAATCAAACTGCAGACTTTGATTTGTTTCACTACAACTTAATTTTTTTCACTCATCAGCTTGTAAAAATTGATAAGGAAATGTTTAATCTAATATTTTGATTTATATGTTTCTTTGTCATAATAGCTGAGTATGCTACTTTTCTGACTTTTTAGATCCCAAACAGAACACAACTGTCATCTAACCTCATGCTCAAGGTCACAGTTATCACAATGTAACATTAACTAAACTTGAACAAAGGTTAATTAGCCTTTGTGCTGCCATGATAATCATTTCAGAAAATAAAGAGACAAACCTAATTCGACATTCAGACCCCGTGACATTTATTTTTCTCCTCTCATCAGCGTTTAATCGTTGTTAAAAGCAACTTGTGTCAATGTTGGTGTGACATTGCAGCTACAGAGTCAGTCGATCTTACACTGTGAGTGAGCAGTAAAGGACCCAGGTGGGAGGTTTGAGTAGTAGTATGAAGAGGAAGCAGGCAAAGTGGAAGGCCACACCCTGTCTGAAGACTGATATCTTTGGCAACAATTCAGAAGTTTCCTGTCGAGGCCCTGAATCACTTTCCTTGTTTCGGCGTAGCGGCAATGAGGCCTGACGGACCTGAGAGAAAGAATGAGGTTAAACGTTGGAGGAGGAGGAGAGAACAGCCCGAGAGCATCCACAACATGTCCTCCTTTAACCTTGTTCTATATCTGTCCTGCCGCATCCCCCGGTTTTTCCTCCACACCAACTGTACAACCCCTGGGATCAGCTGATAAGCTACACATCTCTCCACCGCTGGCCCACTGTCCTATTATGTCAAGTCACGTCCTTTCCTGCTCTGCACCATGGTCTCTTTAACTGTAACATAGATAGGGAGTCGGGAAGGATGGGATGGAGTGATGGAAATGTGAAAAACTGGCAATAGAGGAAGACCTGGCAACCTTTAATGTGAGAATGTTAGCTTTGATCTAACCCTTTTAGTCTTCCCCCGCTTTTTACGAACCGTTTTCACTCTTTTCACTTCTGACTTTCAAATGTCAACCCTTTCTTTCCTATTTGGATGCATTTATCATACGAGGCAAGCAAGGTCATCTGTGTCTGATTAATGCCACTCTCCCGGTCTCTCGGCTTCTCGTCTCCGACCCAACGCACAGTTTGACTCGAAACGCTGCGATTGTGTTTTCAAGCGCATGTGAGCGGTGCAACCAAGCTGAAAGATGGTGCAGACAGAAGGAATTCAGTGAGGCATTTTAACAACATACAACAGTAACTGGATTGTAAACTACACATATACCGTCCAGTGGTCAAATCACCACCAAACATATCCCTTTATCCCCTTTACTCTAACTTTAACAAGGCAAGGCCATGACTGCTTCTTTATTCTCTGGCAGCTTGTCACAGCAGTATAGAGTTGAGTGATGTTGAACATTATAGTTCACCGTTTTGGAAATGAGGCAACCACTTTCCACTAGATAAAAAGATGGATATCACTCTTGTGTCTGTAGTGTATACTGCAAAAGAAACTACAATGACTTAGCACAAAAATTGGTAACAGGGGGAAACAGTTGGCTCTGTCTAAAGGTAAAACAAATCTGCTGTCAGGCACCCGTGAAGCTCACTATCTTGTCTGTTTAATTTGAACAAAAAACAAAGTGTAAAAAGTACAAATAGAAACTATACTATGACTTTTTTTTTACTTTTTTCGACATACTATACTATGACTTTTTTTTACTTTTTTCAACATAATATACAGTTAGTTGTTTTTTTAACTTTTTTCAATATACTATACTATGACTTTTTAGGACGCATTTTATAACATACTATACTGTGACTTTCTTTATGACATTCTTTATGACATACTATACTATGGTTTTTTCATGACTTTCATGACTTTTCTCCACCACAAAATAATATACTATGACTTTTTATGACTTTTTCATGACATATGGCTTAATAACGCTTGTTGTTTTATGTCATACTATACTACGATATTTTTAGGACATGTTTTATGACATACTATACTATGGCTTAATAACGCTTGTTGCACCTGATGCGGTGTCCATTGGCTTTTTATATATTGTTGGCCATTTTTGTTAAATTGTCTGAATTTTGTCTCTTTTCTGGTTAATTCTAGTGAGGCTACACCGAGGAAAGCGGTTGTATATTGATAATCAGTATGGCTGCAGAGTGCTGTCTATAGAAATGCAATTTCAGGGCTCTGTGGTGTGATGTTGATTTTTTTTTTTCCTTTCCGTTTACTCAGAGGTCATTTTAACTGACCTACTTTTTTACTTTTATTTAAGTACATTTTTACACTTATACTTGTGTATAAATCTACTGTAATAAATACGATTACGGAAAATAGTCATCCTGGTAGTCTTAAATTCACTTGATTTGCATTAACTGGACTATGGCATGTCAAAACTTGAATTTTGACGACTTCCTTAAACACAAATCTGGTAGGTTAAGTACAGTAATGTTAGTTTGCTAAATGTTATTTTATTAGTGTGAGCTGGGGTTGAGGTGATGAAAAGATGCAGCCATGGTTAGTGCAGCTTGTGACACACCAGTTGTTGAGTACGGATACGATTTTTTGTCATCGTACAAACTCCAGTTTGTAATTTTACCTGATGAAACATTTTGCAACTGAGTGTGTGTGTCATGTCTGGACACATCCCCAGTTATGACACAATAAACTGTGCTGTGGCCTTACTATGCTCATTAACACACACACACAGTCCTTTTATGTGCATGTATTTACAGACAGATACTCACACAGACACATCACTGGAAACACATTAACCACACAAATACAATCCCATCATACAGTGAGTGTGTGTGTAATCCAGCGGTTTGCCAATGGGACTGTTCTTTAGAGAGACGCAGTCATGGAGCCATGACAGTTATGACTCACAGGCCTCAACACCCTGTATGGTTTGTTTTTCTTCAGTTAGCCACTAAAAATGTTTGGAGCGTGAGGTCTCCCTCTCTTTCTGTCGGTGTCTATACCTCCGCTCCCCAACTTCCCATTCATGCCCTCCGTTTGGTTTTCCCTCCCAGTGGTCCTCCAGGTTCGTTTCAGAGAGTTTTGCCAGCTTGCCACAGGTTAGACAGAAATAACAGTCAGGCTCTCCAAGTTAAACAGCGACCTTGTCATACCATCTGAAAGCCCCTCTGCTTCCTCTGGGCCGCCCACCGCTCAAAGAATGTGTCTTCAGTTCTCTGAGAAATGGCACAGTCTGCACACACGACCAAACAAACCTGTAGAAATGAACATATAGATGTCATTTTCACACACAAACACACATGCGGAAGGTGTAACTCTTGTGCGCACAAAGGAGACACACACGGGCGAGCTCTCTCGCTGTGGTGATTTCAGTGACGGCCCTGAGTACACTGCATCTATTGTTCAAAGGCTTTGTGGGTCCCAAAGAGAGCGGTGATGTGTTTGCCCAAAGAGAGGGAGATGGGAAGGTGGGGCGAACAATTATTACATAAACTTTTTTCATGGAGAGAAGTCTTTTCCTCCTGGCAGGTCACTCCTGCAGAAGCTCAAATTTCCATAGGTTTTAAATGTTAAGGATTTAGGTAATGCTTACTCTTAAGCCATTAAACCTTTTAGAGTGAGTCAAGTGTGTTAACCCGCCATGAAGTAAAGTAATACTCATGTAGTATTTTCCATCCAAATTTAATATTTCACATGTATAAAGTCAATTTGACCTCACTGCCCAACATGGAAATGGTTCGTCCTTTGGGGAACATGAATGTGCTCAGTAAATTTAAAGGACATTTTGGCTTTATGATGTTGCAGAGAAGGTATTTTGGGTCAAACCAAATGATTCACCCCTGCATACCATGAATATTAAATTAAAAATGATTGTAATTTATTCAAGTCTTGCCATTAGTTTTCACCTTAACATGTTGAGTTGCTTTAGGGGAATTTTGGGTAACACTTCATTTTACAGGTCCCCAAATTTCATGGTAATTAGTTGATAATTAGCAGGTAACCTATTTAAAATTTCTTTAAAATTACCCCAATATTTACCTCAAAATCTGTCGAAAATGACTTTATTATAAACATTTAATAATTATATTTCACTATTTTCCCAATAACTGGTAATTTATTTAATACATTTCCAGGAAAAAAATACAAAGTTAATTGATATGCTTTATTTCCATGTCTGCTTAAGATAATAATTAGCAAATAACTTCTTTGAAATTTCTTTAAAAACTACCTGAATCATGACATTAGCTACCAGGTTACATTAGTGTAGACAATAAGTCACACGATGGTGAGATTTGTGCCTGATCAGAAGTGTCTATTAGCTTTGGTTTTCCACCTCCGATGATGAGCAGCGCACGGCCGCTTCTCAAGCCTAAGGGCCCTATTTTAACGAGTGTATGCTATTTTAATATATATTTATTAAATACTGTTTATAATAAAGTAATTTGATAAATTAAAATTAAATTAAAATTTGAGGTCAATATTGGGGTAATTTGGCAGTAATTGCAAAGAAATAGGTTACTTGCCAATTATCACCTAATTACCATGAAATTTGCGGACCTGTTAAATGAAGTGTTACCAAATTTTGAGCTGAAACTGGTGCTATAAGAAAGATCAACCAAAATAGGTAGGAAATATTTCCTGGGGTCTACTAAATATCAAAATTCTCCAATCTGGACATGAGACAACTTTCTTTTTTTTTTTCAAATCTCTAGACAATAGAGCTGAAGCTAGATAATATTCTAAAGCAATACATCGTTCTACAGGATTTTCTCTACAGACTTATCTTAGTTGTAGGTGGAAGTGAACAAGCTGCAATTACAGCTGTGGCATCTCACTTGTACCTGCACCTGCACAGTAAAAAAAGGATTCTACTTTTTACACAGCATTTGCCAAGAAATAGTCAATGCTACTGAAGTTGGTTGATTCATAATCAGAGGCTAGCAAGTAATGTTGGCTATGTTTACAGCACTTTATCCAGACTGTGGAGGTTGAACAAGCTTTTTCCATTGAAGGCTAGTGTTTTGCAACTGAATAACTTCCACATTAACAAAGGCTGTTCATCTGTTGGAGGGGGCGACTGCAGACAGTAATGAATCTGTTCTTTCACTGTTTCTGATTGACTGACTGATTTAGTGTTGCTAGAGAGCACAACACATAAATCAACCAGCAAATTTGCTTATAGTGTTATCCCAGACAGAGAGACGTCCTCGGATCTTTATTGGCCTGAAAAAAAACATACCTGGCTCATTATTTTCTATCAGCATAATACATTACTTTATGTTTGTTCATAACGTTTAGTGTCAGTTGTTTGAAGTGTCATTTAGAAGATGTCATCTTCTCTCTAACATGCACCGAGCAGACTGAATGTTTTCATCTAACTGTGTGGTTGCTATGTAGTTATACTACCAGAGGAAAGAACTGTAGAGGGATTTGTGGTATTATTTCAACTACCATCTTCCATAAATTTAGAGTTGTAGTTAGAACTTGGACTTCTTTTGTCATATTTCATGTTTGTTTGGACTGTGGGAAGTTATTCTGTTTGACTCTGCTCGCCCAGATGAGAAGCTCTCCTTTTATTCGAAATTAAAAGCATGATTTGTCTTCCCACAAAGGCCAGAAACTTTGGTTTGATTTGACCAAACTACATTTGTATTGAATGTGCAGAGGTTGTTGTCAACAAAGCCCCCTTTTTTTGCTGTACAACAGTTTGTTGATGCATTTCGTAAAGCCACTGGAAAATCACATTAGAGCTGTTTTTAATCTCTTTCCTCTTTTCTTTAGGTAACATTGCTTATTAAATGCTTTTGAACTGGTAAATTAATACGTGGGAGGTATTTTCTCTATGGCTCTAATTCAAGCCCTGGGTTGTTGTTGTTATGAGTGGGAGTGATAACAGTGATAAGGCTAAATGGCACATGTATCCTGCCTTTTACTTCCAATGAATGCAAAGTTAGGGGTTTGGGTAGAAAGCAAAAATGCTGTGAAGGAATTTGGACATTTGTATTCTCATTGGTTCTATTATTAATAACAGTGGTAAATGAAAGTGTTGCAATGACAACTCCACATCATTGGGTTTTTCTCCAGATTCACCATGATGTTATTGTATATGGTTCAACAAGGTTCTTTTGACCTATATCCTGATGCAAGAGCTCCTTGTTTGTCTGGACTCTAATTGGTTACACTGGGAACCATAATTCTTAACCAAACTGGAAAAAGCACATGAGACAAAGAAGCCAGCTAATAAGAATTGAGCTTGCGTGCCAATTAGAGTCTGGAGTTTCAGGTTATCTGAGGCTGAGAGGAGCAGTAGAAATGACTCAGAGGGCCATCTGAGTCATAGTTTTAATATGCTGGCAGACTGAGAGATCTGACTGAGGCTTTATTTACACTTATCTGGATACAGCCAGTTGTGACTTGGATGAATTGTGTGTGAAAATTTAAATTGCATGTGAAAAAACTTGTGGACAATTCAGCTGTAAACAAAACTGAAAAACAAGCTGAGATTCAAGATGTGCTGGCATGGGAGCGTCTGGTACCCTTACTTCTGGTCACATACAGTGTGTCACAATACTTGCCAACCCTCCCGATTTCCCCGTTTTTCATTGCCATCTCTAGGTTTCCTCCCAAGGTCAAAATTCTCCCTCATTTCTCCCAATTTATGGCAATTTTTCACACCTTTTTTTCCTTTTTGTTACCTCAACCTGTTTCTGACATTGCACAGCATTTATAAGCCCTATTGTTTCCACCCGGACGGCAAAAGAGCTACACCAACATACTATAGTATGATTTTTTTATGACTTTTCTCAACACACTATACTATGACTTTTTAAAACATTTTTGACGAACTATGCAATGACTTTTTTCGACATACTCTACTATGATTTAAATCACTACAGTATGTAAAATTAAGTAAAAAAAAGTCATAGTATAGTATGTCGAAAAAAAAGTAAAAAAAAAAAAGGCATAGTATAGTATGTCGAAAAAAGTAAAAAAAAGTCATGGTATAGTCTGTCGAATTAAGTTTAAAAAAAGTCATGGTATAGTATGTCAAAAAAAAAAACTAGAATAGACGTAGTATAGTATGTCGAAAAAAGTCATAATATAGTATGTCGAAAAAAGAAAAAAAAGGTCATAGTA
>CAKAOI010048026.1:0-21374 GCA_916701655.1 Sebastiscus albofasciatus
GAGACATTTTTCAAACTTTTTTTTCCAGACATTTTTCAAACTTTTGTTTTTCTTTTTTCTTATCTAGACTTTGAGTCTGCAATAAAGTTTGAATTGATTGAATATGAATGAGATTTTCACTTCTGGAAACCTCACTGTTGTCACTACCAACTCTCGTGAGAGTTTGTGGATGACGTTGTAATGTATTATTGTTGTTGTTTTCAGACATTCTTTTCAGACATTTTTCAGACTTTTTTTGGGACATTTTTCAGACTTTTTTTTGCACATATTTCAAACTTTTATTCCACCATTTTTCAAACTGCAATGAGTCTGCAACAAAAAAGTTTGAATTGATTGAATATGAATTAGACTTTCACTTCTGGAAAAACCTCAATGTTGTCACTTCCATCGCGAGAGTTTGTGGATGACGTTTGCGGAAGTTTACATTCCGTTTGGCAAAAACGTGCTGCTCATGGACTGCTGTATGAGAAGAGCCGGTATCTGCAGAGTGTCTCCAGCTTTCTTGTCTCTGTCAGAGTAGCAGCATCTCTCTATAATAATGTATTCCGTGTTAATGAACGCGGTGTTGTCCAGCTCTCCTGACTACGACCTCTTGTTTGAGTCTCTCACCTGGCCGACTGACTCCTGGCCGAGCACGGAGCGACTGGAGGCGCTGACAGCTCTCATTGAGGGATTAGGACCTCTTTTGGTCACGTTTTCACCTGCGAAAAGAACATCAATTAAAGCTCAAATTGAGTCGGTGATTTGGAAGCAATGTCTGCCTCTTCTCTGCAGGATATCAGCAGCGGAAGCCGGTGAAGCAGCCACCACCATCCAGCGGTGCAGCAGGGAGAGCACCGCTGCAGCCTGCCGGCTTCTGAGTGTCTGTGTCCGGCTGTGTGACGAGGATACACCGGGGCGGGTCGCTCTGCATGTGCTGCCGTGGCTCCAGCTGTCAGAGGAGGAGGAGGAGGTGTCTGGTGTAGGACGCATCAGTGTGGAGGTTGCCAGTGAAGTCATGGCTGCTGTGGTACCTTCTCTGTCATTGGATGAACAGCTCATATGCACCACAGTGTCTTCTGCCTTGACATGCATCAAAACACTCCCTGATGCTTTAGTCTCTAAAGTCACAGTCAGGCTTCTCTTAACTGTCCTGAAGTGCTGCAGCAGCTGTGCAAGCTTAACAACAAGCATCCTCAGGCTGATCCTGGATGATCTGTGCAGCTGGCACTCCACTGAGCGCACACCTGTGGTCACAGAGAGGACTCTGCTGTGTTTGACCGCCCTGTCAGACCACTTGCTGAAACCACCTTCCTCTTCCTCCTCCTCCTCATCCTCCTCCTCTTCCTCCTGTGATCCTCGTCTGTCCCTCCAGTTCTGGAGGATGGTTCAGGATGGACTGACCCACAGAGACAGCCTGTCACGTAAGAGGGCGTTGTACCTGCTGAAGATGTGCGTGGCCCTTTCAGAGGAGGAAGGAGTGGACTGTCCACCTCTCTCTCCATCAGAGGAAGGTATAAGATGCTCAGATTGGCTGACACTGTAATAACTCTTAGGTTCACTGCTGTTGTTTTGTTTTTCTCACTGTTTTCTTGAAATTGTTGCAGGTGACATCTTCTTCAAATGGACCCCTAACAGGAGCAAGTTGCTGAGAGAGTTCTGGGAGGATTACGCACTGGTGATGGAGACCCTGGAGGAAAACCAGGTAGAGAATCCCACATGACTAGGGCTGTCCCAAATACCATTTTTTTTGGTTCTTCGAAGCTTCGGTGAGAAATATTCGAAGGTATTCGAAGCTTCGCAGCGTGGCGCAGCAGGCTCTCTTCTTGTGAGACTCACATGTACTGTGTCGCTTGGCAAATTTCGCGAATAAAACTCTGAGAATCGCCTTCCACCGGCTTCACCCACTCACTTATAAGTAGTTTCTCAGTCTTTGTTGTAGCTGCATTTCTTTTTCTTTGTGGGACCATCAGAGGTGGGCATCATGACACAGCTTTGTAATCTTTCTGGTCTCTTTTTCCTCTACAGATTCACGTCGTTCGGCCAGTTCTAAACAGAATAGACACGTTGATCCAAACAACAGTGAATGACAGTCAAGGTAACAATAGATTTGGGCAATGTAAGGAGTTACTTTTGTATGTTTTTTTTTATTTTTTATGAATGTTGGAAAGATTAGTTTTGCATCCTTCTTTAGCAAAATGTTTTTATTTCAGACATTTCTAGCTTTGTTTTGGTGCAGGTTGGATGTAGTGATAAAGCTGTTGTTAAAACTTTATGACAGTTGGATAAGTCCATCTCGTTAGTTCTCCATGAATCAAAAGGGCTGAATTGAAAAGCCTCTCAGTAGAAAAAAAAATGTTATGTGAAGTGCCAACTGAGTAGTTTGTTTCTGTTCTCTTTGTCTGTGTTGCAGCTTCAGATCAGGTCTTCTTCCACCCGTCCTGGCTGCTGTGTGTGTACCAGCGGATGTTCCACAGTGAGAATAAATCCTTAATGAGAGAGGGAGTGTGTCATCTGCTCCAGCTGCAGGTCCTCCAGCAGCCAGCCTTTGCTCTGGCCTTTTCTCAGGTACAGGCTCCAACACAATTTATTCAATGTGATTTATTCTTTCAATTTCACTGAAATCCTTCAACAATTAAATTTGTGCTTTAAAGTTTCGCTCGTCTGTTGCTTCTTGTGCCCCTAGTTCATCGTTGGCCCTTTTATGGATGTTCTGTCTGAAACTTCACTCTTCCACAGGTGAGAAAAGACAATAAATACAAGCAGGAATGTTAAGTGTTTTCTTCTCCAGGCTTCATTAACCCTTCTGTCCACATGTAGGTCCGCTGAGCAGAGGGTAGGAGATTGTCCTGAGATTGGGGCTAAACTCCAAGTCTTCACGGTCACCTTCTTCAGCAGCCTACCATCAGAGCATAGAGGTATAGGAAAACGTAGCCGCGGAGAATACATGTTAATAAATAGAGTTGTTCCGATACCGATACCAGTTTCAGAAATGCGTCTGATACTGCCCAAATTTCGGTTATTGGGTATTGGCGAGTACGCCAGTCTATGCACCAATATCATAATTTATTAACCCAGAAAAAATTCAACTCGTTTAACCAGATTATTTTGTATTTTATAATTGTTTTATATTATTGATTTATGTTCTTTGAAACTGACAAACTGAATAATAAAAGACAGTTGTATTGCATTTATTCTCTGTATGTATTTGTTCATGTTTTACAAAGGGTTTAACCTGAGCCAGGCCATACAACAAAGATCATAATCATATCACATCCATACATGGGCAGTTTTAAACAGCTGTTAAATAATAATAATGACTATATATAGTTTTTTATCACGCTGGTATCGGATCGGTACTCGGTATTAGGCGTTACCGCAAGTTGAGGTATTGAAATCGGTATCAGGAAGGAAAAAAATGGTATCGGAACTTATCTATTGATAAAGCTCTGACTCATTTGTCATTGTTAAAGTGCCACTCCATCTCTGATCACCGTGTTTGCTTTGTAGGCCGAACGTTGCTGCAGATGATTCAGCAGCTGTGCTCTAAGCACTGGTGTGCAGCACCCCTCCTCTTCCTCTCCCAGGCTCTATCCAAACTGCCCCCAAGTCCCCTGCTGGGGGTTGACGGGCTCACTTCTCTCAGGTACCTCATCAGTTAGACAGACTGTCATAGCTTGTTATGCTTAATGTGGAAGCTCATTCTATGTTCTGTGTTTTACAGGGAGGTGCTGCGCTCCACCATGATCACTCATCAAGTCCTGCTGAGAGGTGCTTCTCAGTGCTTCTTGCTGAACAGCGCCCTCTGTCTCACAGACGTGGTAGGACAGAAATAGTTTACATAATGATAAAATAACCAACACGTTCTCATCCTAACTAGTCATACTGACACTTTGTCAGACCCCTCGGCGTCATGCTTTTCAGTTGCAGGAAAACCCGTTCGTAATGTTTTGATGTAAACAAAAACATGCTTCGGTTCAGGCAATAAAACCCCTATAGTTAGGTTTAGGAAAAAAAACATGGTTGGGCTTAAAGCTACTACGTTTGTAGAGTGCAAATGACACTGAACGTTGTGAAGATGGGACATGAACAAACTGAATGTAACGTGACGCACGGGACAAGACCAGAGGTCTTCTGGATGAAAGCCTTGTGCTTGTTTTCCTGCTTGGGCCGGAGTCGATAACGTTACTCGCTCCCGTTATTGCTCCCGTCACCACCGCTATCTCTCTCTCTTGCTTCACCACTCACTTTCCACGTACACACACACTCTGCTTCAAATGACCTACGCTACTCTTACAACAACTGGCTCTAGAGAGGGCCATTTGCGTTTTTGCGTCAGCCACACGGGAGAGGCTTGAGTTGGTTGCAATCTCAACCTCACAGTATTTGACGCACTGGGCATAAGAAGGCTAGATTTCTATATAATATGACAGCAACAAAGCTCATTACATTATGTATGTTTTTTTTCCCTTGACTATTAAAAGTACCCAGTATATTATTATTTTAAATGAATATGCTATGAAGTTTCTTTCGGTCGATGGTTTAAGCTATGACCACAGAGGTAATGATGGAATTAATGTTTCAATCGTTACTTTATATTGATTAACAGAAAATCAATTAATAACAATTTTGATTCATGATTAATCATTGAGGTCATTTATCAAGCTAAAATAATTAAAAAAGATAAAATGCTTGTTTCACCTTAACAGATGTAAGGATTTGCTGCCTTTCTCAGTTTTTCTATGTAAATATCGTGTCATTTTGTTTGGAGAAATACAAAAGGTATGGCAAAGGGAAATATTACCAAAATAATGAAAACGTATGACAAAGGAAAAGTACAGCATCAAAAATATCAAGTTGAATTAATAACATTAAACACTGAGCTCATCGTAGGGCTGTTGTGCTGCATCACAAGGTGTTTCTGTTATTTTGTCCAACTACTGTGCTTTCATTTAGAGCTTTAAAGTTGCATAATTAAAATATCTTTTTTTCAGAGCGCAGTGACCCTCGATGATGTTTTTAGTTTCCTGATGCATTTCCGTGCAGACGAGTCGCTGTGTCGAGGGACGCAGATTTGGAATCAGGTACGCCGTATTAGAGACATTTGAAGGAACATTCGACCTAACGTGTTTAAATGAGATAATAGGGAAGTTGTATGATGGACTAACTCTCTGCCCTACATATTTTGTGACATTGCTGCAGACGTGTGCCTGGCTGTCGGACAATGAAGGCAGTTTCATGCCCAGGGTTACGGATGGAGATTGCACTGGTGCTGCCACAAAGAAAGAAACTCTGAGAGGCTATGTTGAAAACGAGATGAGCACCTATCTACGAGTCCCAGCTAGTACAGGTAAGTCTGAAGTGAGACAGTCACAGATAAAAGTGAATGATTTGATCTGTAGATAAGACAAGTGAAGTTAGTTTCCCTGCTCCTCAGGTCACACTGAGAGGTTACCAGACTCCAGAGAGGCCGACAAGCTGGCCAGGGCCGTTCTGCTGTGTGTGGACACTGAGAGGAATCGACTCGGAGCAGAAATCGGTAACACTCTGGAGTCGTTCCTGTCTCCACTGCTGGACACCCTGAGCAGAGTCAGCACCAATATGTACTTACCTCTGCGCAAGAGTGACAAGAGCCTGCAGTTGGTGCTCCGACTGCTCCAGCTCGGAGGAACGCCAAGCTGTCAGCGTGTTGGAGAGGAGCAAGGTTTGTATTGACTTTACTGATCCTTTGTTACAGCTGTCAAGTCCGCCCTCATGCATATGCAGTAGGTACAGTAGATGGATAGGTGCATTCATGCTATGAACAAATCGTTATACTTCTCTTCCCAGCTACTTTTTGCTTGGTGCATTAGTGGAAAAAAATGTCATCATAAACATCACCCTCATATCAGTTTATTTAATGGTTACACTATCTTACAAGGTGGTAAATGATATATTTTTTGAAAAGTAGGTGTTCTGACATTTTAAAAAACAACTCGGGAACAACATTTCAGGATTTGAGGGATTCTTACTCTTTGGTGTCACTTTTTTCTTAGACTGAGATCTGCTTATAGAGTACTTTCTAATACTAATCCCTAGATTAAGTAACTCACTGACTGGATTTAGTCTCTACTCCTGTCTTATTCAGTCTACAACACAACAATTGGTTGTTTTCAAAATGTCGCCAAAAGACCTTTATAACATCATTTGGTCCAGCTAGCCACTTATATGCATATAGACAAAAAGTAGGGCTGTCAGTCGATTAAAATAGTTAATTGCGATTAACTATTGTGGGCTAATATGCTGCTTTATGAAAATGTATGTATATATTTATTATATGATGATGAGTCTGCTACAACCTCAAAATTGCAAGTTGCGTTAATGTGTTAAAGAAATTAGTGACATTAAAACAAATTTGCGTAAACGGGTTATTTTCGCGTTAACTTTGACAGCCCTAAAAAAAAAAAAAAAAAAAAAGCAAAACATAACTTTTCTTTATGTCTGTTTATAGCAGTGTGCTTATAGTATTTCCTGTCATGGTTCATATATTAAGTGGCTCAGGAGTGTGTGACATTCAACTCTTCTCACTCTTGCTTTTTCACAGCGGATAACGTGATGGTTGCCATGGAGAGGCTCGTTTTTAAAGTTGTTGATCCGATCCAGGAGTTTATCTTGAGGCGGCTGCTCGGGGAGCTGCAGGAGGTAAACAACAAGTCAAACAACAAGTCATGCAAGTCACCATCACTTCAGTTAGCACAGATTCCCCTAGTGGCCAGCTGTGACGTGTAACCGTGTTGTTGTCCTTACAGCTGTTTGATGTGGAGCGGGCAGAGCTGTATCTGTGTGTCCTGAGGCAGCTGGTGCTCATGTACAGTCGTACACCACAGCACCACAGTAAGATTCAGCAGACCTATTTCCCCAAACTCATCAAGTACAGCCTCAAAGTCCTGCAAGAGCCAAACCAGCAGGTACAAAGCTCAGGCAGCAATTTCACAAATCAGTTTGATTGGTTGGTTATTTAACACTGATTGTTTTTCCAGATCCACTCTGTGGCAAACCAGGTGGCTAGAGCGGTTGCTATGGCATCCCTGGCTACGGTATGTGGTCTCGTGGAGCAGGAAGTGATTGACATGCGATCAGAGACCATTTCTGCACTGAAATCACTGAATGACTACTTCTACAGTCCAGTGTTATCTTCCTGCCAAAGTCAGCCCTCTCTGGGAAACTTCAATAAACGCCTGCACAAACCGCTGACAGGAGACGGTTCAAGGTCAGTAGCTAACTTGGAGTCCTCAGTAAGCCTTAAAATGTAGACCAGACTGGCATGATAAGGTATTTTTTTTTCTTCAGTGATGTAGGAGTGCACGGTCCTCTGCTGCAGGACTGGGGACGCATTGCCGCCAATTTTATGCGGGACCAGTGGATTTGTCTGAGCTTCCTGATTAAGGCTGTTGGGATTCCTGAGTCCGTGGAGATTCCCAGAGTGTCCGAGACTCTCAAAGCTGCTCTGAGCTGCAGCGTGGAGGCCCTGGCTCTGCTGCCCAGTGACCTGGTGCTGCCCGTGCTCGCTTTTATGGAGACGCTGCTGCCACAAGTGAGTCTCAAATCAATTTTGTCAAATCAAATTTATAGGAACAGTGTGTAACATTTCAGGCAATCTATTTGCTGAAAAGAATTACAATATTTAGAGCTGTCCTCGACCAAAGAAACTCTTCATCAACTAACACTCGTTGATTTTAATCGACAGATATGTAAAACTGAGTTTCTCCACAAAGAATCACACAAAAGCACCCCTTTAAATCTTGTGTTTACCAGAGATGTGCTCATATGTTTCTTGGAAATACATCATTCAGCATGAAATAAGCATAAAAAAACAACTAATCAACTAAAGAAATATTAGTCGACTAATCAACTTCGAGGGGGCAGCCCTAATAATATTCATAAATATGTTTTCGTTAGTGTATAATCACCTGAAACTATGAATCGTTGTATTTTTGTTAGCTTAGAATGAGCCCTTCATATCTACATAGGGAGCGGGTCCTCTTCATAGAGTCCACCATGTTGCTCCACCATGCTTCTACAGTAGCCCAGAATGGACAAACCAAACTCTGGCTCTAGCGAGAGCCTTTCACATTTTTACGTTACCTGAAGGCCACTGTAGTTCTCCGACATGCATGTGAGTGTAAAACCGTGGTACCACCAGCCGCCGTCTGACTTCTGTTGCTCCTAAAGTAGTGTTATTATGGTACGGATGACCTCTGAGCGAGGCGAGCGGTGATACCAGGTTTTGCATTCGGCGGCTCACATTACCGCAGTCTTGGAAAGAGAGGAGTGAGCGGAGGGGTACTCAGTTGGTTGCAATCTGCAACCACACCACTAGATGTCGCTCTGATCTGGTGAAATGTCTGGTTTGGTCCCAGTTACTGCTTCATGAGGAGGCCCTGTGTGTGGAGGCTGTGACTCTGAGCTGGGAGCTGGTGCAGGGGCTGAGCACCAACGCCCATGACTTCTGGCCGGCCCTGAAAGGCTTCATCTCCATGGCCTTCCACCGTAAACTGCTCGAGCTCACAGACACTTCAGCTCCGACACTTCTGGACACCTTGAAACAGGTGAGTAAAATCAGGCTGGTTGTTACTTATTGAATATTGTGATTTTCTTATAATATAGTATACATGGATATGTGGTGATGTTGTTTTTAGATTGCCACTGAGCTGATGGAGCTGTCTCAGTCAAAGAGCGGTGTTTTCGGTGTGCTGCTTCAACACTGCTGTCAGACGTGGCTGCCCGCAGACCGAGGCAGCAGCGGCGACACCGTGTTTTCTAGCGTTTTCAGCCACATCAACATTCTCACCGAGGCTTGTGTCTACGGACCGGTGTTCAGGAGAGATCAACGGTAACTCTTAACAGCATTTCTCACACTTGATCACTTGTTTCCTCGGGGCAAATTTAACTCTTTTATCTCGCTCTTTTTCAAAGGCTCATCCAGGACGTCCAGACATATGTGGAGCAGCTCGGTGAAGAGTGTACTGCCAATGTTGCAGTTACAAGGTCAGCTGCATTTCTCTTTGTTCCAATTTTTGGTAATGCTCTCCTTGATGGCTGTGGTTTAAGATGGTACCACTAGAGGTCTCTGTTGCTGTGCAGATGTTGTCACACTTAAACGACTGCTTTTATTTTCCAGTGATAACCGGGATGACCAGTTGCCCCGCACATGCGTACTGGCTTTCCTCAGCCGCCTGGATTCCTCTAATGTGCAGCATGAAAGACTCATAGAGGAGCTAGTTGTGGATTTGTTGGAAAAGGTGGGATATATAGATCTATTTGGGTTGTGTGAAATGAGTGTCACAGAATTATTTATTAGTAATTAGTATTTTTCCCAATATTGACATTTTTTTAAAGATACATTTTTTAGGGCTTTTATAAGCTTTATTAGAGCAGCTAGAGGATGTCAGGAAAGGGGGGAGAAAGAAATTGAACAATAAACATATACAGAATAAACCAATAAACAGCAAATAAATGAATATTATATATCCGAAAAGGAGTAGGCAGAAGTAAACACTTATATATAACTTAAATAATGAACGTAATGTTTATCGCATATACTTACTATACTATATTTTAAGGATTTGTGTCTCATGTATCATGATTTTTTTTTTTTATTTAATTAACTTTGCATTTTGTCATTAAGATAATAAGTTGAACATCAGTTACAGCTAATTTAACAACACTTAACACCATTTTCCGTTGTCTCCTTCCACCCCGTCTCTCCAGGATAATAACATATCAAAGTCAAAAGTGCGTTACTATAGCAACTCCCTGCAACACCGTGTCAAAAACAGAGTATGGCAAACACTGCTGCTGTTGCTGCCCAAACTCAAAGAGGTAAGACAATTACACTTATAATCACACAGGAAATAACCACTCAGAAAGTAACAGTATGTGGGTGTGTGTGTGTGCAGGAGTTTGTCGCCACTGTGCTGAATCGTGTGTTTGAAGCTGGATTCTGCAGCAACCAGGCCTCAGTCAAGTACCTGATCGAGTGGATGATGATTCTGATCCTCATCCGGTATCCACAGCACATGGACAGCTTTTGGGCCTGCTTCAACAGGGTGAGCTCCCACTCTGGTTACATAGCTACCAGAAAATACTATATTATGAGTGAAATAGTTAAATTATTGACCCAATTTCTGTGTTTTCTGCGCAGGATCACGACAAGACCAAGACAAGCATCTGCACTTTCCTGTCAGTCCTGGTGCATTTCAATGTCATCATTCCTAATCTGAAGGATGAGGTAAAGCCTTTGATGTTTTGTCTACACTCCACACACACCATTCTTCTTGCATTACCTCTCTGGCCCCGTTCAGACCTGGCATTAAAGGGATAGTTTGAGTGTTTTGAAGTGGGGTTGTATGAGGTACTTATCCTTAGTCAGTGTATTACCTAGAGTAGACGACATTGGCACGGTCAGCTTGGAGAAGCAGACAGGAGTTACTGTGCGGAACCAAAGCAATGGCAGCAAAATGTATTTTAGCCAAGTAAAAGAAAGGCTTACCTAAAAAGATCAATATCAGTTTAAGTGTTCTCTATATTTAGAATATTTTCCCCGCTTTACCTTGCTGTGAGACAGCTATACAGTCTATGTTTCCCATGGGGAACTGAAGCCGTTATCTATGCTCTCGCCGAAGCAGCTAGACTCCATTGGAAAAAGACAGTAGTTTTAACTCGCAGAGTTGCTTGTCTATTACTGCCTCGATCTGTTAGTTTGTTTGTGTTATTGTGTGACTTTGGTTAGTTCAGCTTTACCAAAGTCACACAATAACACAAACTAACCGATCGAGGCAGCGGTAGACCAGCAACCCCCGTGTTCTGTGAGGTCAAATTACAGGTTTTTAGAATGGAGTTTGGTGGCTTTGGCAAAGAGCATAGATGGATACATCGGCTTCAGTTCCCTGTCAGAAAGGGCTGTCTGATAGCAAGGTAAACCCATGAAAATATTCTAAATATAGCGTACACTTAAACTGATATTGATCTTTTTAGATGAGCCTTTCTTCTAGGTGACCAGAATACGTTTTGCTACCGGCCCCGTCCACAGCAGTACATTGCTTTCCTCCCATGTCGCTACTCCTGTATTTTTCTCCAAGCTGAGGGCATGCCTACTGTCATCTTCTGTAAGTAATACACCTACTATGGATAAGTACCTCATACAACCCCACTTCAAAACACACAAACTACCCCTTAAACATGTGTCTTGGGTGATCCGATCTAAATATCTGTATCTACACAGTCTCTCTCTTCCTGTGTGTTTAAGGACGTGCATTTGCGTAAAGCGCTGGACGTCATCCTGCAGTGGTGTTTCAACCATAACTTCAGCGTGCGTCTGTATGCCTTGCTGGCCCTGAAGAGGGTGTGGAGCTTGGCGGGAGTCCGGGCAGAGGAAGGGGCCGACGGCTTCGGAGGACTGGCCACTGTGATCAAGGCCTGTCTGAACCAGGCTGAGGCCATGCAGAACACCGGGTGAGAGCAGAGCAGAGACAACAACTGCAAAAATGTTTGTTGTAGTGTGCTAATGTGTGTATTTGCTGTCTCACTATTTAGGAATGCCAACAAGAACTGGACGAGGATTCAGGAGCACTTCTTCTTTGGTGCCTTTAATCCTATCAGGGATTACAGTGCTGAGGTGTGTTTCTGCTAAACAGATGCTAAAATACAGCAACACAGTGTAATACCATACTTGTTTCTTATCTTCGTTTTGCTTTCCTAGACCATATTCTACACATTCCCCAGCCTGTCAGAGTTGAATGATGACGAGTGGATTCCACCCTGGAAGTTTGAGAAACTGTTGTGTTTCTCTGAAAGTCCATCTTTTCCTTTGAGAAACTCCGCTCCTGACCTGGGCCAGCTCCAGCCTGGAGACTGGATCCAGCAAGACAAAGGTGTAGTAGCGCCTCTCACAAGCAGCAGGACGGCTTGATACAACATACCATAATCTGACCTCATCTCTGACTAAGTGGTTGTGGGGTTTTAATCCCCCAGGAGAGCAGAATAAGGAGGAGCGCTGGGCCGAGGTGCAGAAGAAGATCACTCCCTGGAGGTTGGGGATCCAAGAGCAGGAGCCCGAACTTCAGCTGGTCCCGCAGCAGAGGGCTGCTCGACTGGGCAAATTGCACGGCGCCCTGCTGGTGGTAGCCTCACTTATCGACAAGCCCACCAATCTAGGAGGTCAGGAGCAGCACGACAAATTACATTACTTCTAGGGCTGTCAAAGTTAATGTGATAACACATTTGCAAATTTATTTTATTGCCACTAATTTTATTAATTTACTAATTTTTAGGTTGTAGCGGACTCAGTTTTGTCATATGAAACTAGAACACCTAAGGTATCCGTTGGTACCAACCATGTCATACTAACTTGTTGAGAACGAGGCCAAATAACGCTCCAAACTTGCGCTAAATTTTGGTGAGGAAAAACAGTCATGGCCATTTTCAAAGGGGTTCTTTGACCTTTGACCTCAAGATATGTGAATGAAAATGGGTTCTATGGGTACCCATGAGTCTCCCCTTTACAGACATGCCCACTTTATGATAATCACATGCAGTTTGGGGCAAGTCATAGTCACTAGATAGACACACCGACAGCTGTTGTTATGTAAAATGTCAGCAAATTTCTCCTTGATTTGTGTAATATTGTGAAGGACATTACAGGCTTTTGTTTGGTTTCACAGTGATAATCCGGGCAATGAGGTAACACACAGCTGACGCTAAAACCAATCGCTTGAGCCCTCTTATCAGAGTTTAGACAGGGAATGCCCAGCTTTTATCACAGACACTCCTATTTTATGTTCTCCGCTAGTGTCCTCCAACGCTTTTGTCTCCGATGATAAGGGGCCGAATCAATCAGAATGTGTTTATAGAGGAAAAGACCCATTTTCAAAACCAATATTGATACTGGATGATGTAAGCCAGAACATTTGCCTGGCCATTCTGTAAATGTTTTACTTGGAATAGCCCTCTCAATTGCCATTACAGATGTACCTTTTTATATTTGTCTGTGCCCATGATTATAGACTGGTAGCCTATTTTTGTTATCGCTGCCACTGATTATGTAAAAAAAAAAAAAAAAAGAAAGAAAGGAAAAGTCCTTTGCCTCACTACAGGTCGATATCGTGGCAATTCAAAGTTCATATTTCAATAGATGTCACATTGTCCTCGTTTGTTTATTTGTCGTTGCTCTAGGTCTGTGCAGGACCTGTGAGATCTTTGGTGCCAGCGCTCTGGTTCTGGACAGCCTCCGCCACGTCAGCGACAAACACTTCCAGTCCCTGAGCGTCTCGTCTGAGCTGTGGCTTCCTCTGTTAGAGGTAAAGTGCATAAATCAATCTCTCATCTCACTCTATTGATCATAATGTGTACTCTGTCTTTAGGGTAGCTTTTCCCCAGTGGGCTAGTGACCTCAGAAATGTGTGATTTTGACCCGGTTAGCTCAGGGTTAAAATGATCTCAATCAAGATCAATGTCAAGAGCATGCAGCGGATGGAACGGATGGATGCCGAAGCCGATGCAGCAGTAAGCTGTAGTTCTCCCAATGACTTCCTGTTCTGCTGTGACCAAACTGTATGCTTTGGTGGTGACTTCATTTTACAGGTCAAATTTCATGGTAATTAGGTGACATATAGGAAGTAACCTATTTTAAATTCTTTGGAATTACTGCCAAATATCCCAATATTTACCTAAAAATGTATCGAAAATAACTTTATTATAAACATTATTTAATAATTATATGCTAAAATAGCATATAAGCGTTAAAATAGGGCCCTTAGGCTTGAGAAGCGGCTGTGCGCTGCTCTTCACCGGAGGTGGAAAACCAAAACTAATAGAAGACACTTCTAATCAGGAAACAAATTTCACCATTGTGTGACTTATTGTCTACACAAATGTAACCTGTTAGCTAATGTGATGATTCAGGGAGTTTTTTTTAGAAATTTCAAAGAAGTTATTTGCTAATAAACTAAATGTATTATTATATTAAATTAATTATCAGCTATTGGGAAATAGCGGAATATAATTATTAAATCATGTTTATAATAACGTAATTTTCTATACATTTGGAGGTAAATATTGGGGTAATTTGGCAGTAATTCCAAAGAAATTTCAAATAGGTTACTCGCTAATTATCACCTAATTACCATGACATTTGCAGACCTGAAGTGAAAAATTTCTAGTTCATTTTAAACGCATTAACGTTTAAAGAGGTGCATGTTTGGGAGCAGTGTCCTCTGTCTTCAGTCTCATTTAGGTGTGGTGGATGCTAAATGCTACTTCCACTTGAGCTCCACTCAAGATTCTTCTTTTGTCCTCAATTTTGACATTTCTGGCTCTTGTATAGTAACTGCTGAGATGGAAAGGGTCAGTAAACCAAAACCCATGGTTAAAAAATAAAGCTAAATCTTTAGTTTAAACAATAAAAAGTCTTTGGTATAGTCTCTGATTTGTCTCTCTGAAACATGCTGATACCCTGGTGTCGCTCTGGAGTGTATTTTCATCCAACATATGGACAGAAAAAGTGAACACATCTGCTTTTGATGATGTTACAATGTGACAGTAGATTTTCATATAGATGAAAAGGGCTTGAAAGACGTTGCAAATGTGTTACTGTCCACCCTTAAAAATATATACTGACTGTTTTGTTCCACCTAGATTGTTTGAAATGAAATGTTAATTTACGTCAAAATCATAAACTGTATCTGTCCTTCAGGTGAAGCCGATGGAGCTCGGCGACTTCCTGCAGGTAAAGAAGAGTGAAGGGTACTGTATTGTTGGAGTGGAGCAGACGGCCAACAGTCAAAGCCTCCAGGACTACCAGTTCCCTGAGAAGACTCTGCTACTTCTAGGGTATGTTTCTGTAGCTTTTCTACGGGTTGAGGTTGCTAACCTTGAGCCCCACCAGGGGAGAGTCTAGGATCAGACCTTTAGGGGGGCTCAGGAGGGCTTTCGCGGTGAAGGAATTTCCCCCGCGGTGATAATGATTGGCCCAATAGCACGATATTATTGCGATTTCTTTTTTTTGCAAATTACTTCATTTACATTATATTTATATTTTAGTGCTATATAAATAAGCTTTATTATTAGACAATGATTAGGTATATTGTTACTTTTTAAGTGACAAAGATGACCGTTTAAAAATGAATGAAATACTTCTTTATTGTTAAATGCAGAACACAGAAGAGCAATGAGGCACAGTGTTTTTTCAGCTGAGACACTTTGGTTGCATCTGGTTGCTACGATACGGAATATCTTCAGGAGTAAAAATCTGTTGAATATTTATGCACCAAACTTTTTCTGCATCAAATTATGGTGGAAATGTCTTTATGTCTTTAGGTGAGAGGTTTTAAAATCGCCTTGCCAGTTTTCCCTCGCCAAAATTTAGCCTAACTTTGGTGCTTTATTTAGCCTCCTTCCTGACAGCTAACATGACATGGTTACATGGATACTAATGGATTCCTCAGGTTTGCCAGTTTCATATGATACCAGTATCTTCACTTTTTACAGTTTTAAGCCTGAGCCAGCTACAACTTCTTTATAGACAGTAATGTCTGCCGGGATCTCCGCAGGTGTCACAGGGTTTGATCATTATTTTTCAGGGGTGCTGAGATGAAATTTAGGTGTGCTTGAGCACCCCTAAAAATAGTCTAATGTCGCAGATGAGCCCAACCTTCCACTATGTCTGTCTTCTGGTGTGTTGTGGAGTTGATTTGTTACGTCCCCTCCCTTAGCCTGTTGTCATCCAGGTAATGGATTACAGTCTTCTACCAGGAGACAGCTTGCTGTGTACAAGCCGTCTCAGCACGTCAAGCCCAACCAACTCCTGCTGCTGCTGATACCACTACAACACTGCATCTGTTGTTATGACAGCATTGAATACAAATTTTCCCATCAATGCAGGAACCTACACACAACCAGTTGGGCATGAATGTAAATCTTCCCATGCTCTTCTTTGTGACTTTCACATAGACAAAGGTGTGAGCTGCCGATGCTATTTAATGTCATCCCACCGGTTTACTGTGTTTCCCCGCGGGCCCTGCGCCTCTCCTCTCTCCATGGTGTACTTGTCGGGGCATGCTGGACTGTAATTGGTTCTCCCCGAGGAGGAGAGGAAATAAATTACACTAAACCAATACAAGCAGTGTGATGACTGCAGCAGTAAAAAAAAACCTTATAACCTTCATCCAGTGTAGTTTGAGTCACGATGCTGCCCTGTGGCTTTCATCAGTAGGGACACAAAAGTTAGCTTCATGAAACCATTTGTAGCTCCTCAGAAGTGAACATTACTGTAATTATAAGCTTGTGCAGTTTGTAACAGCAGCATGATTCACGATCCTTTACTAAACGTGTACTGCAGTAGTGCAGCTGGCTCGGCACAGAGGGAGAGATTAATATTTATCACGTCTGCGTAGGTGTCCTGTTTTGTTTCACCCTGCTCTGTCACAGAGGTGTGAGTAGTTGCTGTTAGCTTAAACACCCGGCGTGTGAGCTGAATCTTTGAGTGCTCTCACAGCTGTGCTCTCCGCGGCACAGCATGGCCCCGCTCTAATCTTTCATCAGGTCGCTATTATCTCACCCAGTTGCACTCACTATAAATGTAGCTCATCAAAATCAGGCTTTCTCACCGCGTGGCACCCTCCTGAGGACTCGCCAAACTCATTAGCTCTTTATGTTTGCTTTGCAGGGCCCATATTGCTGGATCGCCGTATATATACTCAGTTGATTACAGTCGGAATTGCTCTTGGACTTGAGCTTATGCGTCATCAGGATGGAAAGCTTATTCCTCATGATTATGAAAATTATGAAGGATTAAGTTGGCCGCTCATGCGAAGGGTTCTTAAATTAAATCAACTTGATAGCATCATTAAGCCAAATGAAATTAAAAACATCCAGGCCCAAAATAATGTGGATTATATATCATACACATCAGGGTCAGACTGATAAAACAGATGTCTGATGTTATACAACAGATATGAGGATGTAAGTGTTGCCTTATTGATGACAGGATGCACATTGCATTGTAAATCCTGCTGTTATTTTCTTGACATTTTGAAATTATTTTTTGACAAAACACAGTAGTGCATCCCCTGCTATTGAAATGACGGGCTGAGTAACCCTCTGATGAAGTTAGTCTGGACGTCAGTGAGTTTTATTATGACCCTGTGAATTCTCTTTCCTCCCTGTCAAGAATCAAATTTAAAGGTGCTAAATTCAATATACAAAGCATTAATGTAGCATCAAACAACTACTTGATATGTAAAGATATAGTGGAGTAATGTCTACCTGAGCAGAGAATGAAGCTCCTCTTCTGTGTGTGTTGTAATCCGAGCCTCTCCTTGCTTTGTTGACACAGCCGGGCCGGCCGCTTTTGCTTTTAGAGCTTGTTCATGTATGTGAGCGTGCCACACTGGCTAGCTCACGGCCGCCGCTCTGCACTGCATTCATACGGCTGTTACAGTTGATAACGCTGTCCCGACCGTCAGTGCCATCGCCGAGATGACTAGAGCAGTGAAAATGCACATTTCGACTTAATTTATGTTTCTCACGGTACTGTAGTCTGTATGAAATTATTATGCTATCACTAGTTGTTAAATATACTGTATTTCCACTTTGTTGAATAAATGCTTTAAAATGGGCATTTTTAACATCAATGGTGCGCAAGCGACTGCTTGGCACTGCAACAGCAAGTCTGTCAACACAATCCTGCGCGCAATTTTTTTAGAGTTATTTAATAAAAAGTCCAAAAAGTTACTGTTTACTACATCGAATATTTTGACATTTTAAATTTTCATTAATAGCAGTTGAAATAATGTTATGCGCTCTGTACGGAACACCGTTGAGCTTAATGATCTTCCGTACACAGGCGGAGCCGTTACTTTTCCCCACTTTTCTCAAAAAACTATTGGTCCAAAAGACATCAATCAAAGTGTAGACTGTTTAATGGATATTCCCACCGGAGAATGAGCACACCAACATGATTGACTGACTCTTGACAACAGAGGAGTGCGGCGTGGCGCTGAGGGACGAAAAGTGTACAGAACACCATTAGTCTGTTACTCTTATTTGTTCTCTTGCTGATAGCAGGATGAAAAGATTGATACCGCTCTCACGTCTGTACGATAAATATGCATCTACAGCCAACAGCCGGTTAGCTTAGCTTAGCATAATGACTTAAAATGGGGGGAAACTCTGTTCACAGATAACAAAATACACCCACCAGCACCTCTAAAGCTCACTAATCAACACTTTATATCTTATACTAATCTCCTCATGTAAGTGAGGCAGGGAATCAAATTAGCATATTTTCCAAAATATTTGTTATTCCTTCAAAGATACCAAATAACTCATCTCTTAGTGGCTTCATTACATTAAGAAACCCTTTAAAAAAAACAGTCCAGGCATTAAAGTAAAATAGATGCTAAATCTTCCTGTTTCTTTGTCCCACTTTACAATATTGTTTTCTTCCTTTTTTTTTCTTCTCATAGCAATGAACGTGAAGGTATCCCTGCCAATTTACTCCAGATGTTCGATGTGTGCGTGGAGATCCCTCAACAAGGGGTCACCCGTTCACTCAACGTGCACGTGAGCGCCGCCCTGCTGATTTGGGAATACACACGGCAACATCTCACATCTGGCTCAGCCGAAGTCAACGCAAAACTTGAAAACTGAGGCAGAAACCAACAGCGCAGCCTCATGGATATGACCTCCAGATGTTGACCTGACTTGCTCCTCTCACGTGTGAAAAGCATCTTGGGGGGACGCGAAGACGCTGCGTACTGTGAGGAGTTTCATGTTCTGTCTGGAGTGGATTCAATTCTATGAGGTTTTAATGTGGTCAGCAGTCATCGTTGCTGCTCTTGTGCCTTAATGAGAGTCATGAATAGACATCGGCTCTGGTTATTACATCTAAATATTCCACTGGGCATGCTGTTATATTAATGGATGCAATCTCAGTGTTGGCAGAGCAGGAGCATTAATGGAAATGTACCCCTTTGAGGGGAAAGTGTCTTGTTTATGAGAGTAATTACTTTTTTCCTCATGGCACCAGGACTAGACTATAATGTCCATACCCAGGAAAGTATTATACATAGTGTATAAATGCTGCTCATGTTAAGGCATAACTGTCAGTATTCACAATGTTTTTATTGCAGTTTGTGATTTTTAAAGTCTTTTTTTGATACGGTTGAATAAATCAAACTTTGACAGTATTATCTATTTTGTGTGCATGTTTTTTTTTTTTTTCATTTATTGTGGTTGCATCAGCAAAGGAAGCCCTGAAGGGGTTAACTAAGGTACAGGTGCTCGTGCATCCTCCTCCCTCCCCTTAAAGAGTGATGGAGCTGGTTCACCTGGAGACCGTCCTGCCAGAGGGGGGAGCAGATGGAGCACATTTAATCACAGACTCATTTAATTTTCCGTCAGGTCACGCTTGTACGTGGCTCATCATGTGAGGATAGCAGTTGTTGTTGTTGGGTGGGACATGGGTGACCGGGATGGCTCCTGGTCGGTGTCCCTGCAGGCAGCAGCAGCAGCAGCGGAGGTCAACGCGAGCTGGACGGAGGGCGTGGGGCTCGGGGTGTCCAGGCAGATCCAGCTGGTGCTGGAGATCCTCATGGTGCTGATGTGTTTGGGCGCTGTGACAGGTAAACTGTTGACATTTTATTTCTTTTTCTTTTTTAAAGCATCAACAGAACTTCTAACTTGTTCTTATTCCTAAATGTTGTACTATTTATTTTATCAATTTAAACACAATGTCCCACTTTTGATAAACTTATATCCATACTGTACAAATTCTACATTATATTTACTTGATCCAGCACCTCAATGATACCACAGAAATTACCTTAAGTGACCTACTCCATTCTCATGATCTCACAAATGGAAAATTCTTCATATCTTGCGTCATTTCAGATACATTTTCCTGTAATTGGTCATAAAATATTTGTATTTTGGCAGTTCATGGGATCTTGGCCAAAGTCCTAAAAAGACATAACGTGTAACTAATGGCTTAATTCATAGTTAATAGACCATTTGGGCTGCTAATGATGTAAAGATTAGTCAGAATCCATTAATAAGTGGAATTGTGAGGTTGCCACATTGAGAAATATCCATTTGGCCGATGTTTATCCTCCTCCAGCATGACATTTACAGTCTTTTTTTTAGCTTTTTACTTCATCAAAAAGACCTTGAAAAGAGCTGACGGACCAAAATGTATTCATTGTTGAAATGTTTTTATCCAAGGCTTCTTTGATATTTGAAACCAAATGGTTTATTTGAAAGCTAGACCCATTCCCTTTTATTAAGAGCTTGCTAACATTTCACACTGCAGGCTTGACGAGTAATTAGAAAGTCAGAAGCTCATGACCTTTTATTAATGACTTAATTGACATTTGAAACTGCCAAACTGATGATGGCCAACTATTGAATTGTTTAAAAGTCATTTTCAATGCTTTCAGCACCAGCAACAAAATTCCATTCACGTTTATTATATGTTGGTGGTGGCAGAAATCTCATATTTCAATGCCTTAAAAATTAATCCCTAATTATCTGCATGGATAAACTGACTCTTTACATCCAGTTAGATTTCTTGCATAACGGCACAATTAACAGCTCAGCCTTCTGCAGTGCTGTGTAGTACAACTACACGTTAAGTTGCTATTCAGAACTATTCAGATCAAATTCAGACAATGCACACTTTTCTTAGTTATTAAATCACAGGTTTACTGTGTGGGTTTCTGTCTCTGTTGCTGGGTAACAGATGGTTGTGTGGCCTCAAATCTAACCAGTGTGACATCTGTGTCATGTGTGTTTGTATGTGTGTGTTGTATTTCTGTGTGCAGGTAATATTCTTGTCATTGGTATTGTGGCCGCGACCAAGACTTTCCACTCGGTGAACTCGGTGCTGATCATGAACCTGGCCGTCAGTGACCTCCTGGTGGGCATCGGAGTGATGCCTTTTGTTGCTTTGTCCATCGTGAACCATGGATGGGTGGATTGTACTGTACGTCACCTCTGTCCAGTATTATAAAATGCTTGGTAACATTTTATAATAACCTTTATTTGTAAATGGTAAATTGATAATTATTTAAACTTAATTAATAGTTATTTTACTGTTAACAAGCAACGAAATGATCATTAATAGTGTTTACTAATTATTAGAAATGCTACAATTTATATTATTCCAGCAGTTTAATTTTTCACATATTATGTATATATACATATATATAAGTATATATAAGTATATATATTCGTATATATATATAATTATATATATATAAGTATATAAATATATATATATATAAGTATATATATATATAAGTATATATATAAATATATATATGTATATAAGTATATATACATATATATATATGTGTATA
>CAKAOI010048026.1:21403-32151 GCA_916701655.1 Sebastiscus albofasciatus
AAGTATATATACATATATATATATATATATATATATAGTATATGTTAATGATTAAGATTATTTGTAAACCTTTAGGAAACCATTTGTAAAACCTCTATAAACATTTCATAGATAATTGTAACACTTAAATTGTTAATTGGTTTGTAAAGCATCTATAAACATTATTTGGATGGCTATTATAAAGTTGCAAATGATGATTATAATATATTGTTAAATGGTTAATAAACACTTTTTAAAGCATCTATAGACATTATTTAGATAGATAGTTAATAATCTGTCAATGGTTAATAATTGGTTTCTCATCCATTTCTCTATGTAATGTTTATAGAAGTTAGTAATTACTAACAAATACTTAATATAGTATATAATATGTTATAATGTGTGCAACAATAAACTGTTGATAAATAGTTTACTAATGTAATCAGAATGTAATTGTTATTGTCTCCTACCAGCTATGATACAATATAGAATTTATAAAAAATATATATTTTATATTACACAAACTAATGATAAAATAGCATAAATTATAGCATTACTAATAGTTAATAGATAATATTAATTATCATTTCATAGTTTGTTAACAGTAAAATAACAATTAACTAAGTTTAATTTACTATCAATTTACCATTTATAAATGATAGTTATTATAAAGTGTTTACAGCCATGTAACATCACAGCATTAGTGTCTGACATGACCTGTGTGATGATGTGATGAGATTGTGTTTCTCTCCCGTGTGACAGGACCTCTGTTTGTACGTGGGTTACACCTCCTCTGTGTACTGCACAGCCTCTGTACTGACACTAGCAGCCATCGCCCTCGACCGCTACCACTCCATCATGGACTGCCTGCGCTACAGCTCCCGCTGCACCCTGTGGAGGACCTTCTCTGTGGTCCTGTGGATCTGGCTGCAGGCCCTGGTCACCAGTTGTCCTCCCCTGCTGGGCTGGAGCTCCGTCAGCTATGTGGTTCCCATGTACAGCTGTGCAGTCAACTGGGCCAGCAGTCCCAGCTACACAGCTTTCATGGCTGCCCTCTCCTACCTCATACCGGCAGGGGTCATCCTCTTCTGCTACGTGAACATCGTCAAGGTGGCCCGCAGCCACGCCAGGAGGATTCATACGTTGGAGGACGCTGTCCAGCGCAGCAGGAACCCAAGCTCTGCCTTCACTCCTGGTGATTCATCTCACCAGCACTGTGGGAGCCTCCGAGGCCCCTCCACACTCATTTATCACGTGAGTGGACAGTTTGTGTCTGAGGTCAGTAGAGAAGAGGGGGATTATATCACCTCCTCCTCCTCCCAGCCATCCCTGCAGAACTCCCAGCAACAGCACCACCACAACCATGGAGTGGTGCGTCTCTTCCTGGTCATCTCGGCCTTCTTCCTCTGCTGGACGCCTTACATAGGTGTGGCCTTGGTTCAGGCCACAGAAACTGCACTCTCGAGCCAATCCAGCCACGTCCCACCCTCTGCTGTCACCTTTTCGTACTGGCTGGTGTTGCTGAACTCGGACATCAATCCACTGCTGTATGCTCTGCTTAGCAAACGTTTCCAGGGCGCTCTTCAGGGACTGAGGCAAAAAATAGGAGCACGCCTGGGGAGTGTGGTGGGCAGGGGAGGTGGAGGGGGAGATGACAGCAGGTGCGCTGACCCCTGCACCCTGACCACCCCCACCCATCGTGGTCCACCTTCCAGCTCTGAGAGTTCAACCTGTGATGACTCCAAGTATTCCTCCTCAATTTTTACCGTCAGCACTGACTTCAAACATCACTCTGAGGAGCAGCTATGCAGAGTGTGTCACCATGAAAATGCCTCCCCGTCCTCCAGCTGCTCCGTGTGGCAGGATGCTGGTGGTGAAGGGAGGTTGGACTGCCTGCAGGTTCCCTCTCGGCCACAAGAGAGCAGCAGACTACCTTTCTCTGCTCTGACCAAGGAGCGTCAGGCCACTTTCTTCTACGGACAGATAACAGTCCGAGTAGAGCATGATGTCTGTTAGTCTGATACCTGCAGAAAAAAATATTATAGAACAGTCATTTTCACTATCTGTAGACTATTTTCTTAATTAATTGATTAATCATTTGAGCCAGAAAATAGTAAAAACAAATATGCAAATCACAATTTCCCAAAGCCCATGTTGGCATATTAATTTTGCTTGTTTTGTCTGATCAACAGCCTAAAACCAAAATATATTTACTTTAAAAGAACAGTGTGTAGGATTTTGGGGGATTTATTAACAGAAATGGAAAACAATATTCATAACTATGTTTTCATTAGTTTATAATCACCTGAAACTAAGAGTCATTGTGTTTTCGTGAGCTTAGAATGAGCCTTTCATATCTACATAGGGAGCGGGTCCTCTTCACGGAGTCTGCCATGTCGCTCCACCATGTTTCTACACAGAACGAACAAACCAAACACTGGCTCTAGAGAGAGACTTTCACGTTTTTACATTACCTGAAGGCCACCGTAGTTCTCCGACATGCTTGTGAAACTGCGGTAACGTGAGCCGCAGAGTGTAAAACCGTGGTACCGCCAGCCCGCCGTCTGACCACTGTTGCTCCTGAAGTAGTGTTATTATGGTAAGGATGGCCTCTGAGCGAGGCGAACGGCGTTACCATGGTTTTGCATTTGGTGGCTCACATTACCGCAGTCTTGGAAAGGGAGGAGTGAGCGGAGGGGTACTCAGTTGGTTGCAATCTGCAACCACACCCAATAGATGTTGCCAAATCCTACACACTGTCCCTTTAATATAATAGAAGACAAGCAAATATTCACGTTTGAGAAGCTCGAATCAGAGATTTTTGGGCATTTTTGCTAAAAAAAAAAAAAAAAAACTTAAATGATTAATCGGTTATGAAAATAGTTGCCTATTATTTTTCTGTCAGTCAACTAATTGATTAATCAATCATTTAAGCTGTAAAAATAACATATAAGCCATATTCAAATGTCTTGTGTTGTTTGCCCAGTGTTCCAAAACCCCAAAATATTCAGTTTGCTATCATATGAGACAAATAAAAGCTGCAAATTCTCACATTTGAGAACAAAATTGATTTAAACATTATCAAAATAGCTGCAGATTAATTCTATATCGATCAATTCATATTGCCTGTAGCCATTTCCCGTGATCAGTAATTATGAAGAACAGAACTACAACACTGAGGAGAAACCAAACCTGGACAAGGAAATGTATTGAAAAGAAATCTTTTATATAGTACATGTGATTACACTCGAAGACACCCAACAGTAGATCTAATAATAAACCCGTCATTTATTCACGCTCTAAATACTTCTTCCTCAAATGTGATAATCATATGTTGCATCTCAGTGTAAAAATCATCATTCCTTACAAAGGTTTACATTTATGTCTAGCAATAATTCCAGAGGAATACAATATTATAATTTATTGTCATAGAGCATGACAATGGGAAACAGTGCTAATGTATTCTATTGCAAAACAAAGAAAAGGCAGTGAAGTGGACTTCAGCTGTATCTGCTCATACAGTATGTGCATGCTCGTCCTGCAGATGTCACTCACTGGCCCCTCCAGGTTAGTCAGCAACAAAATGCAAAAATAGAAAAAAGTCTCAAACGATGCGTCAAGAGTTTGCTCCAAAAAAAACTCGGTCAGATGAGTACAAGAAGGGAAGTATTAAAGAGTGTCTCTGCAGCAGTCTGTGGTGGCACTGTAAAAAACAGATGGCACGTAGCGAGCATGTGTGGTCGAGTGATGTTCATACATTCACAACAAGGCAGAGTTTCCACCGGTCGCTTTGCAAAGCGTGTGCCTTCTCGGGTTCATCTCGGTTGTTAACTTGCCTCAGAAATGTGATGGATGGAAACAGTAAGACATGTTGTTGTTTTTTTTTTGACAAAGAGCAGATGGGAAGCCATTCTCATGTGTCGGCACACCTCTCTTCAAGCCACAGTGAGACAATCTGTCTTATTTTCTTCAGGAAAAACAAAGATTTTAAGTGATAATTGCCGCAGATTAGTTTATGTGCATATATGTCTAGAAAGTGAATTCAAAAGGAGGCTCAGTGATAGCTATGGTTGATGTTCAAAGTTATTAAAGGGGTAGTTCCAAGGTTTCATCAAGCTTATCTGTCACATATTAAGCTGTTAGTGGTTTTAGTCCATCCAAAGATTGGTATACCTGGAGAATGAATTGCGAAAATGGGCAGTTAAAGGGACTGTAAGTAACTTTTTACATGTATAAATCATTTTTTTTTATTGCCAATGTGTGAACAGGTTGTAACCTAACCTAAAAAATGAGGCCTTTCGTGACTTTCTGGGTTTCCTCTATCAGCCTATAGACTGCTTTTAATGTGAAGAGCCCATTTATCTGGGAAAATCCAACGGATGTGACGTCATGCAGACTCGAGAGTGCCTTAGCCGTAGCCAACGTTCGGTTAGATATGGAGTCCGCTAACAGCAACAAACGACCAAGGAGGGTGAAAAGAGGAGATGTCATCAGATGCGTCATCATCTTTAGGGTACAACACATGCGCAGTGAAATCTGGTCTGCACTTGCCGAAATTGAGCCAATCGCAACGCACGACCGCAGCTCCAGTTACACAGCCTATATGTTATACCCCAGAGCTCAAGACCCGTGTCCCAGCCTCTTTCAATAGGCCTTGCAAACAACCAGCCCCCCCACCACAACTCAGAGTCCAACACAAATTCTACGGACGCACAATAAAAACAGAGTTATATCTAGTGAAGCCCGTCTTGCAAGGGGGGAAAACTAGTGTTGTGGGAATATAGCAGAGCCAGCGTTAAGAGGTGTCACTGTTAACAAGCAATTTCTGATTCTTACAGAGTCCCTTTAATATTTGAACTGCTAATGGACAGTTAAAAATATTATTTGAATGACAATAGGATATATGTATTACCTGTATTGCTCGGTAAATAAACCGTTTGCTCGTCTCGGGAACAGAAAATGGGAGGCAAGCGCTTTATGGATGAACTGAAAGCACTCTTTGACAAACAAATCTGAACCATCTCACGCATTGAATAGAATAGAGAAACTGGTTTTAGATCTCTCGTGACTTAACTGTGGGCCTGAGCGGTGGGTGTCAGCGTTGACAGAGTGGAAGTCTAGCCCTGGGAAAGCACATAACCACGGGGGGCCAATCAGCGCGGTCGAAAAAAAGACCTGACCTCATCTCTCAGGATGAACAGGCGTTGCGAAAGCGTCTTCATCTCAGATTGATCCTCAGGTGTCCAGACAGGTCCCTTCACATCAGATGAGCCCACTGGGTCCACAGCTCCTCCAGGACATCCACGGTGTGAGACACAGCTATGTACAGTGCACGAAAGGCAGGTATTTTGTCATTAAGTTTACACCTGAGGGACGCCACTGTGGGCCTCCCTTTTTTTGTTTTCAGGCATTCAGCATTTTAGGCATTCTTCTTTGGATCTTAAAGGTGTGTAAATGTGTACATGTTAAAAGACAACAAGTCCACGCGGTGTTAGGCCTGCCTCGAAAAAAGCCGCTTTTTCTCAGAACTGAAAAATATCAGGCAAGTTGGCAAGTCTTCCCAGGCGCAAAGGATGTAGTGAATCCATGGAATGATTAAGAGGTAAAAGCAAAATTAATACATGACTCAGTCAGTTATACCTGATAATCTTTTGGGGGTTACAATTGATATTGTCCATGCACCAACTCTGATAACTTCTGAGTGGAATGGACGCCAAAAATGATATGTGCCTCCTGCATCTCCCCCCCTTGACCGAAATGTTACTGATCAGAGGGCAGTCTTAAAATACTTTTTTCCATCCAGGGAGCGTCGTGAAAGAGAGGGCAGGTCCCCGACATCAACATTAAGAGGTTGTCAATGTGCCTCCCTCTCTGTGTCTGTGTGTGTGTTTTGCATGGTAATATTTCATGGAGTCAATGTGCAAATGTTGACATGGAGGGCCTGGATCTCCCTCTCCAGTTGAGGCTTGTGGTGGCGCCTGCCTCGCCGTTGCCCTCTGCTGGCTCGTCACGCTTCTTGCGCAGCTTCGTGCTGAGCTGGATGATGCACTGGTCCCAGTCCTCCGGTAACAGCAGCATGAGGAAGCCCAGGCAAATGATGAACACAGCAATGAGGCGCACTGTGTTGAAGTTGATTTCACATGTGTAGAGGTCCACCACTGTAAAAAATAAGGAGGATGTATTAGTATCAGCATAGGAAGGAATTTGTAACAAGAATTGATCAGTATGCAAAGTGGAGTGCAAGTTAAGTTTGTACATAAAATCACCAATTATACAAAGAGAAGGAAACCAATTCTATCCTTCATCAAATATTGATGATACCTTTTGGGGGGATTTCAATGCCATCAATTATTTAATGGTGCAATGTGTAAGATTTGGCTAGAAGTTTAGTGCGCACATCTGGGCAAAGACAGGTGTGAGACAAAAAAAATACTTAACTGTAGGGCACAAAGGAGGTCTGCACACTGTTAGGCTCCAAATAAATACTTTATTTCTCTTTTTCTCTTTTCAAGGCAACGTTTCCATCTACAAGATCTTCCTCAGGCAAGTGTTAAAGAGAAAACCAGGCATTTCTTGTAGAGAATTTTAGTTTAAAACAAAAAAGGAAGTAATGTTATCAACAGAATGTGAAGAAGTAACAGTTTAGAAGTCTATGTGTTGTGTTGCAGAGATATCTACTGAAATGAGCATGCTAACCAGCCGGCCCGGCCCATCCTGCCTTGTAATACCACTTGTAAACTGAGAGGCGATAGTGAGTCACTGTGGCGTCCAGTCTGCCCGCAGTTCAACATGAGAGGATGAAGACGTAGAGTTGCCCGAGGGTTTGTCAATCACGTTGAAGGTACAGGGTCCATGTATGATTTGATTTTGTACGTTTTGTTTGTTTATTGGATTAAATCGAAAATGGCAGAAACGAGAAAACGACTCGTAATTTAATTTCGTCCTCCCCACCGCCAGAGGATTACTGGATCAGCAAACCTTCTGTTGCTGCCGTTACGCAGGTAAGACCCAGCGCTGCTGACCCCGCTGTCCTCTACATTTAGACTACTTCTCCTCAAGCGAAGTAGTCTTCTGGTGGCGGGGAGGAAACAACCATTTTGAGGAATGAAAATACGAGTAGTTTTCTTGTTTCTGCCACTTTGGATTTAATCCCATAAACAAACAAAACAAGTACACGGACTGTACAGCCCCCGGTTAGTTAACCATGCCTGGCAGCTGAATTCTCACGAGGTCACAAGATCAAGCGAGAATCGCAGGATCAAATGTCACATGAAAATCTTTCTTGTCAGGCTTCAGGTAATACATTTGTGTCCGGCCAGCCAGATACGTGAGGAGCTACTGCAGCTACGGGCGTGGCTTAGGTGTGTGAGACGTGGTGAGACCATAAGGTGTCGTTACATAACCATGCAACGACACGGAGAGGCGACTGTTTGTTCTAAACAACAATGGCGGCTCCTGAAGAGGTTAGTGTAGATGCTGAAATAGCATCAGTTAAATTATGGTGAAATGAGAGGTGAAATGCTGCCTCCTATATGTTTGGAGCATGTGGCTATACATCTTACACATTGCACCTTTTAATGGTTGCCAGATATAAAAAGTTAGGTCTGGGAAGAAAGCCAAGAGACTTACTGGCATTTACAGGAACACTTAGGACGATGCCAAGGGAGATTAATGTTGGGTACGTTATCGCAATGCCAAAGTTCACCAGCACGTTGAAAGCTGTAGGAAGAAGCACAATCAGAGCAGCAGCAGACTACACAATAAAGGATGAGAAACCACAACACTTGCAATTGCTTCATATGTCATGTTTTCGTACCAAACAGCAGGGCTGCGACCCCACAGAGGTAGAGCCAGGGGACGTCTGCGAGTGAGCCGATGTACTCCACGTGTGTAAAATACAGGATGACCGGCACAAAGCTGATGAAAACAAAGTTGGCGCTTCCAACGATGCTCAGAAAGAGTGCAGCCTCTCCGAATTTGGCACTGCCCAGGACCATCTTGAAGAGGACCTGAGGACAAACGGGGAGGAGAGTCGTGAATGCACAGAATCTGCCCCCTTAAGGAGTAGAGGGATATTGCAGAAAGGGGTGCACCTGCCAAGTACCTGGCATGTCTCTGGCACCGGGCCGCTGCTGTCTGTTTATCACATTAGGCAGCACAGACAGCAGGGCAGAGGAGACCAGAGCCACGTCAAAATATAGCTTTCTGTCCCGTAACCTCCTTGATCGGGACATCGCAGCCCGAGGCCAGCAACCAAACACTCATATATCACGCGCTTCTGTCAGCTGAGTGTTACATTTCACACTGTCGTCTGCCACCTGGTTACATAAGTAGAAGGGAACTCGTCCAGGATTTCTTACATAAGACTATTCATACATATGTTTTTACATTTTATGTTCCACTGCCAATGAAGGTGTCACTACAAGGGAGGGTTATGGGAGGACACAAGCTCAGTTATGTTCTTTGCAATTGATCAAATGCAAACAGATACCTTGTAGAGCGCTGACATCGAAGCAGAGGCCACGACCAAAGTAATGCCGATGACCGAGTGGCTGTGGAATCCATCCGCATAGGTCATCATTACAATGCCTGCTATGGCCAAGATAGCAGCTACTATCTGTAGAGACAGACAGAGAGAGAGAGAGGAGGAGGAACATCAGCGAATGACGGATGGACGACACGCTGCTTCTCAGTGAGGTGATAAAGACGCTCCAGCCTTCACTGTTGTGTACAGACACAGCAGGCACACATGGCACATTGTTTGTCACTGCTGAAGCATCACAGTACAAGGTTTGTTGTGTTCTAATTAATACGAGGGTTTTATTTCATAGTCAGCAGACTGCTCATCTTGTATTTACATTTTCTCACTTACAGGCAAACACAAACACATATACACACACTCAATGGTGGAATATAACTTAGTATATTCACTCAAGTACTGTACTTAATTTCCATTTGATGCTACTTTATACGTCTACTCCATTACATTTCAGAAGGAAATATTGTACTTTTTACTGCACTGCATTTATTTATTTATTTAGTTAGTTAGTTAGTTAGTTCACATATTAAGATTTTACATTTCGGTGCAAGGTTTCTACCCATTACATGGGAGTTTGTCGCTCCTGGGGATCTCTTGTTGGGTCTCTAAATTATAGAGTACAGTCTAGACCTGCTCTATATGAAGAGCGTCTTGAGATAACTTCTGTTATGATTTGACGCTATATAAAAATTAATCGAATTGAACATACAAAAATACCTATTACTACATATTATAAGCTAAAAAAATACAAGATTTACCTATTGGTTTCCGAGCTCTTTTGCTTGTGACCCCTTACAAAAAATGACTTGTTGGCTGTTCCTGCGGAGAGACAATTCCCCTTTAAACCGCTCACATGGTTTAATTTAAATAACTGTTTGAGGCTCAAAGAAGTAAAACTCTCCAATGTTTCACAAAAAAAATCCAAGATTGGATAAAGTTAAAAAATAAATAAATAAATAAAATTAATACAGATTTGTGTATCAGAACTTTGCTCTTTCGTCTTTCCTCTCCCATTAAATTATCTGACGACAGCTCAGATTTATCTGAGGTAATAAGAAATATAATAATTTTCTTTTTTTGTAATACTTATAGTACTTCTATACTTTTACTCATATGGTTTTAAATGCAGGACTTGCACTTGTAATGGAGTATTTTTACATTAAAGTATTGGTATTGTTACTTGAGTAAAGGATCTGAGAACATCTTCCACAACTGTAAACACTCCAAATGAAACCATCTCTCTCTTCACAACGCAAGTGCTTCCAACACAGGACAGGCAGCCTCTACGGTGATAGCTTGATTGTCTGACATTGATTTTCGGTACACTGCCATCATGTTTACAAACCGAATACCCCCTTCGATCCACCACTTCTCACACCCACTCCCACTCCCTTCCTCTGGGATTATCACAGCTTCAAAACGTCACCAAACCATCTGTTTCATCCCGGTCTCAATCAGCCTTGAAGAATCTGAACCAAGATCTTCCATCTATGCTTTGTTACACTTCCAACATTTGTCTTTGCTCTATGTTTGAGTGCATATGTGTGTGTGCGAGTGTGTTGAAGAGCAGCGATGGGGACACGGTGCAGTCCAGTTGAGTGGATTAAGCTCTGCATTAAAGAGGTGTCAGGAAGATAAATGAGCCGTGTGTTTTTGCTCGGCCAGAGCCCTTGGGCACCTTTGGCAAAGTGGCTCTTTCTGCACTGCAGGCTGCCTGTCAGTCACAGCTACACCTTTCTTTACGCATTTCTTGTGATGGACTGTTTGCTTACAAGGTCAGCGACCCTGCACGTGTTGGTGGTTTAGTTTCTTGAGGTGTTTCAGCACAATGTGAGGACAGACGTCACAAAACCTGCACATTTATGCGATTGAAGTGTTATTGCTGCAGTATGCGGATATGGATTGAGCTGTATCTGACTCCCCTTTACAGTTGATAAATCCAAATGCACAGCTCAGCTAAAAGGCTCTTCAATTCATTTCATGACCTTCTAACCTGTGCGGTTCCGTTCTGACTTTACCATCATCTTTTTATGTACACAATATCCCTGAAACAACCCGCATCACTGTTTAACTAGGATGATTTAGCATCCCCCATCATTCTCCCTCCCCTCCTTCACTTTCATGACAAACTCGTCCAAGATCCCCTGCATTGCTGCAGACATCCAAAACACTGCAATCCCCACCACCAAGCCAGAGAGAGAGAGAGAGAGAGGGGGGGGGGGGGGGGGGG